>VYZW01028242.1:4070-16833 GCA_013401315.1 Balaeniceps rex
AAGATCCAGAATGAACTTTTCAATATGATGTGTGATTAGATTAGAATCTGTCCATGTGCTAGTTAGTAATAAAAATGATATATTCTGTGTCTGAATAAAAACTCACTGTAGCAGGAATTTAAACTTAGGAATAGGACTCCTGTTCTATTACAGATATAGATAAGACTTCTCCCAATGTGGAGTGAATATTGATGAAATGCTCTGCACTGTGGAAAACTACTTTATCAAACTGAATGCCAAATTACAGTTGGTAAACTGTGTAACTGATGATTGTTTGCCCTTGTCTTTCCACTTTGAACACTTCTTGGTAAGTTTTGAAGAATCTGTTACATAATGCAAATACTGAAATATGTTATCTTTTCTTACTAAAAATCAAACAACAACAAAAAAAAACCCAAACACCTTTCCCTATCTGAGACTAAAGTTTAATGACTACGTATTAATTTTAAATTCCCAGGGTGACCTGCTAGGAAGGTAGAAGCTGACTACTATCTTTCTGCAAAATAACAGATGAACTTTTTGCCAGGAATGAAAAAGATTAGATAAAGGCACATGAAAATGTGAAATAATGGATGCAGAGCATACTTAAAATTAGGCCTCCAATAACCATGTTTCTTATTCTAAATAATTTCTGATGTCATGCTTCATAAAACTTCATACATATATATGTATATGCATAGCTACATACATAGCTCCACGTAAAATAAGGAATTTTGTAATAGCAATCTGCTGTTCTTTCCAATGACACAATTATAAAGAACGCAAGAGTGCCTCTTCAAGTATTTCTGTCTCCCATTTTTCACTTGCAGGTCTGTAAAGAGTAGGTGCTTATGACCATTAATTTATCTTTGCATAATGTTCAGAGTATTTATTGTAATATCACCTGCAAAGGATGACTGGCATCCATTTTGGAGGTAAATAGAGTTGCTAAATGAATTTGTTCTGAGAAACTCATTTGGACACACTATTGTTATTCTTCTACTATTAATTTCTCTTCTCTCAAATTTATAGTTTAGGAGCTTAAAAGTAAAACTGAAAATTTATAATTCAAGTATTCGTAATATGATGCAGAAAGGAGACTTACTTCTCCATTTTAAACCTTCTCCATTTTAAACCTTTTCTTTTTTACTGGGGCCTGAAAGTCTTTTTTGTCATAAGGAATTTACCCTCTTTTCCTTAGATGAAGGTATTTGGAATCCATGGGATTTTGAATTAGTAAGTACTATAAATTCAGACTGTGCCTGGGAGAAATAAGAATGGAGTAAGGATTGAAATATTCTTTTAAAATGCCAACATGACTAATTTTCCACAATACTGAGAAAGGTGTCTATTTTACTATTTTCTTAAAATATTTTCTGTTTCTAATTCTATATTTAGTCATCTAAGAGTTGGTATTCCAGGGTTTGGGGTCTCTATGTAATTATTACCGAATCAGCTAAAGACTTATTTGCACATTACTTCAAGCATATAGAATTGACTTCCACTGCCCACTAGGTAGCAAATATGTTTTACGCAAAATGTAGAGGATGTAACTGTATAGTACAGAGATGCAACATAAAGCCAAATCAGGTATTATCATATTTGGTGTACAAACCTCCTATATATATGTTATGCTTCAATTGCAATAAACATCCTTGAAAATCTATTGCCTGATATTTTAATATTTTTAAGCACTTAAAGAAATCCCAATTGCCAGAAAATATTATTAGTGCTTAATTATAAGTGCTTAATGATGCCAAACTGCATCCCAGGTCCCAAGGGGCATTTCAAGAACAAAAGTGTTGACCTTCCTTCAGAGGCACCTGAGTTGTGTTCACTTAGCATTCCTAAAAGTTTGCAATGCTTTATGAATACCATTCCATACAGGTAGGAAATGCCAATTGACTGAAATCAAATTATAAAATTCTGTAGCCTGCTAACTACAATTCTAGACTCATTTTGAATTATGAGATTTGCATCATTTATGCTTAGGGAATATATAGCTGTCTTTTAGTTACTGAAGACAAGTCTCATAGTGGGAATTTTTCATATAGAAGTACGGGGTTAAGAGAAAATAGATAGGGTTGCAAAATGTGTATGTGTATGTATGGGTAGTGGATTCATGAAGTTTTTGACAAGTTTTATTATTTTTGCTTAGTATTTCTATGATTGTTTTTCTAGAAACAATAATTCAGTGAAAGTTTATCCTGTAACAATGAGTGCAGTTTCAGAGCCTATCAATATTGAAGTGTGGGGGGTGTCAAATTTAATAGCATAGAGTACACATTAAAAATTAAGGAGACAAAACTGACAGCTTTGGGAGCATTAATTCAAACAACTGGAAAGAAAAAAAGGGCCCTGTCATGCAATATGGACATACCTTTTACATTACAACTCCAACCTGTGCTAGGGACAGGATTCATCTTACCTAACTTTATCCATCTAAAGTCCTTGCTAGTTGTTTAGATACCTTTGTAGACAAGGGGAAGAGAGAACTTCAGAATGAGTGCTAGATGAGGTACCTTATGTCAGATGAGATTAATTCTATGCCATGTAATTTTTTTTTTAAAGCTTTAACTCAGATTGGTTTCAGAAGAGAATAAATCAATAGAAAAATTCCTCTTTAAAAAATTGAGAGTTTGACATTTACTCTGAAACTGTCCCTTCCTGCATACCAAGAAATATTGAGGGGAAGAAAAACATCACAAACAAGTCTGGCTAACCAAACATTCTGAGTAAAGAATTTTGACCCTCGTGGGCAAACTGAATATTATTTGGTTTAATTTCAGTATTTACTTTTGTTCACTGAAACCTACTAGCCGTCTTTTCCAATCCCCACTGGATTACAGCAGCTGTTTGATACAATGGATTCAATACAGTGAATGAAGTGAACGATAAAAGAACAAAACACGAATACCAGCCACAGTTCTTGCTGGAACAGATTCTTTGTTGATCCAAAACACAACTTGAGACAGGACTACAGTCATGATGCATGGAATGTATGTCTGAATGAGATAGTAGCCTATTTTCCTTTGAAGATGGAAATAGAGCAGCTGAAGTGAATATTCGCCTAAAACAAACAAGCAATGAAAGTAATGAATGAATGGTATATGTGATGCTGAGCTGTTCAAAGACCTTAATGCAGCATACCAAAAACTGTTCTGGCTGGAACAGACTCCTTGTTAATCCAGAAAGACACCTGAGAAAGAATGACTGTCATAATGCATGGAGTATATATCTGTATCATGAAGTAGCCCATCTTCCTTTGCAAGTGGAAATAAACTGTCATGATTACATATTCATCTGTTAAGAGACAAGTATGTCAGCATTACTCTGGCAACATATAAGTAAACATTATTGGCTTAAACCCAACATACTATGTTCTAAGGAAAGCACAGGCCTCCTAGTCATAATAAAAATAAGCTGATTAAAAAAGGTAAAGTGACTTTATGGAAACAGAGTAGAATAATATTCATTTTATGTATTGTTTTTACTGGGGCAGGGAGGCAGGGGGAATTCTTAAGAATTGCATGAAAAATTGTATGCTTAAAGGGACTGTATTGAAAAGCTATCTTTTAAGAGACAATGATTAGATTCCTTCCAAGGATTTTAGTTCTTAAAATAGCAAAAGATAATTAAACTAATTCAGTTCTATATGCAAAAAACCTGTAATTTATTTTCAAGATGTATTTTATAATGTCGGTAATTCGCACATAGCTACATCTTACCTGTGTTAGATTTAATTGTTTCACTAGATACAGTTTGTCCTATGAGGTCATACTGGAGGAGACTGGAAGACTCCTGTGGTACTTCTACTGAATGCAGGGGTCCTTTTTTCCATGTATAAATAATTTCACTTTTTGGATAAGCATCTGAGTTACAGAGGGAAAAATTACTATTATTAATTAAGTAATTTATAAGCAATTGAAAAAATAAGTAGCATGATCCCTTTTGTGGCTCAAATAGCCATAGAAACATGCATCCTGCTCCAGCAAGTTCCTAATCTCATTAATGACAAAATGCAAAAAAATCAACAATAAGAGAATGGTTGAGGTGGGACCTGATAGGCACTAGCTTTTGTTTTGTAATTTGCTATAAAACATATACATTGACTACCACATATAAACTAAATATTTTCAAAACAGATTAGCACAGATTGACTAAATATTTGCAAAACTAGAATATAGTAAATGTACCACAGCTTTTATGACTTGTTGAAGGATCCATTTTGACTACTAGATGTGTAAGAATAATAAACAATAAAATATGCTTCAACGGTCACCCTTCAGTGAATAAATCCATGTGCCATGAATGGTCCGCATCTCAGAGGAGAAAGTAAGATTCTAGTATAAAAAATACAATAACAAATTTCAGCTATGTCATCAAGTAGTGTCCTAGGATCTCACTTCTGATCTTCTCACATACATGTAGACCAAATGTATTACTATAAAAAAATGAAAGATACAGAAAAACTTACAGCTTCCAAACTTCAATGGACAAGCATGTCCATCCATAGGGAAGTTCACCAATCGCATAGGACAATCAGCATTAATGGTTAGTCTAGAACACATTATAGTAGATGACAATGAATAAAAATGCTATGCAGGAACACTGCTGAAAGAATCGAAAATAAAAGTCAACCAAAAGCAGAAGAACAGGCTCTCACCTCATTGTGTAAAGAATAGTTCCATTCTGCATAATTCTGAAAAGTTTGTTAGGAGTTGTCATATTATGAGCAATTGATTTTTTTCCATTTCTAAAAAATGTGTCGGGTGTCCAAATTTTACTGACCATTAAATTGTTCAATCTCAAAATTTCAGTTGGCCCGCTAAACTTCAACCTCTCATCAGTCCACGTCTGCCGAAAGAAGACATCCATTGTGTATTCCTATGGAAAATTAAATAGGTGGTTGACTTATGTGGGGGGGCCAGCAGTCCTAAGTTGCTGTGTATACAGTAACTCCATGAAAGAACCTAACACACATGTCAATGGCATTTCATTTACTGTTTAAACACTTAATCCTATTACCATTAAGTAGTTACTTAAAAAAAAAAGTAGGCTATGAAAAAATATGCTATTTTCTTATTATTTAAAGAACAGTTACAAATTAGTCAATGAACAGATAATTTGATATAAGTAAGGAAAAAAACCTCATTGTCCTCTCAGAGATAATAATTTAATCCAAAGTGACTAAGGTCTAGGGAAATACAAATGTCTAATTTAGTATCCTTTCAAAGTGCAAAAACAAACTATCAATGTTTAATTGCCAGGAACAAAAAGACATGCTTAGTGCCTTTTCTGCAGCTTACTTTGGATATTCATAAAGAAAGGACTGATGTGAGTGAGTCACATCACCACTTGATTATGGTGTCAAGTTTAATATTAATCTAAGTTATTTTTCTCAAGGATTCTTAGTAATATTCTCCAAGCCTTCAGAAAGGAGTTCTCTACAGAAGTTACTTAGGAAATGGAGCTAAACCTTGGCCAGATGCAAACATGTAAGAAGGCAAGGTTATGCGTTCTCTTAGATTCACTGATGAAGAGGTGGAAAAACTTTTGGTTCTATCTTGGGGCCCACAGTTCCTTGCCTGCAAACCGGACTGCAGGCTCAGGTGAGAAGGTATTGGAGGAAGTGTACAAGGGCAAAAATAGAAATCAAAGTCAATATCTGGAATGAGAACAGCAATTCCATCCTCACTCCAATGGCTTAACATTTTCCTGGGGCTCCTGCTGTAATTGACAGAGTTCACCCAAGACCACAGCTACCTGAATTTGGGGGCACCCAGCTGTCCAAAGGGGCAGCTGTCTCAGAAATAGCACCATTCCCCTGCAGCTGCTCATTAGGTTGTCTCCTACCATGCAGCCTTCCTGCAAACCTGCGTTGGGCCACAGATGCTTACAATCTTCTCAACGCAGTTAAAGAGGCATCTTTAGCCTCCCACCCGTGCCCCCACCCGAGGCTAGTGTTGCCCTCTGCACCCAGCCTCAGGCCTGGGCTACAGGCTGTCCTGGCTTGCTCTGCTGGGGAAATAGCTATATGCAGCTCCAGCCAAAATGCTCTGCTGGGCCCTAGAGATTGTCAAGAAGATTAAGTCTCATAATCTGCTTTAATGACGGTCAACTCAGATGCCACCGTAATGAATCCGGGGAAAGCAGAGCAGGGGCGGCAAGTGGGGCCCTTACCATCTCCACGTCGGACACCGGCCCAAAGCTGGTTACATAGATGTCCGTTTTGACTTCTGTCACGGCTCCTGCAGGACATGGAGACGAGCTGGGAGCGGAGCGGGGTCAGGGCTGGCGGCCGCGGCTCCCCGCGGCGGGGCTCCTCGGGGCCGCGGTGCGAGCGCAGCACCGGGGCCGCCCCGCAAGAGCCGGCAGGCTGGGGGCTGGCGGGGGACGGGAAACTTTCCACCTTTGCCGCCCTCCTCTTAGGTTTCACCGCCTCCCTCCTGCCAGGTCTGGGACCGGACCTTCCTTCCCGCGCCTGCTCGGGCGACCCCCTCCACCGGGAGCCGAAGAGCTCCCCCTCGCCCTCCCCCACCGAGCCGTGTGCTCTCAGGCTACCCGAGGGGACGGGAGGTTCCCTCTACCTCCAACTCCCGGTCGGAGCCTGTTGTCGTAGCCGTCCAACAGCTTGTCGAGGATCCGAGTGATGTTTTCCGAGTACAGGTCCCCCCCGTCGCCCTGGCTCCCCAGTGCATTCTCTATGCTGCGAGGAGAGGCGAGACCCGCCGTCAGCCCCGTCGCCTCAGCTGTCCCGCCGGACTCGCGCCTCCAACCCCTCGCCTCAGCCCTCCCGCCAAACCCGCACCTTCCGAGGAACCGGCCCGCAGGGGAAAACAGAGGAGGGACGAGGGCCCGGCCCCCGCCTCGCCGCTCCTCCGGGCTGCGGCGGGGCTCGGGGGAGCCTTTAGGGGTCGGTGGGACTGGTGGAGTGGGGGGAGAGAGCTCACTCACCTCACAGCGACGCATACCCAGGCGATGAGCAGAGACATGCCTCCGGTATGTGCGAGGACGCTCAGGTGCCCTCAGACCCGTCAACTGGAGGAAGTGTCGGTGCTCATCCTTCCTTCCCCGCTTGGCCAGGGGCTCCGCCGGGTGAGGATATCGGAGAGTCCAGCTGGCTCACCCGCTTCCCCGTGGTCCTCGGCCGCCCTCTGCCCGGGGTGGGGAGGTGGGGGGTGTCCGTGGCCGTGTGTGTCCTTTGGATTCGCCACCGCCGTTCAGCTTCATCTGGCTGTTCCAGTGGGGGAATTAGGGTTTGAAGGGACGGTGCGCGGTCCGAGAGCAGTGACAATAATCGAATAAGGCATTAGGGGAGATTAAACGGAAGAAATCCACTGCTAGTTTTGGCATGGAATTAGCAGGGACCCGTTAGGAAATCTGGAAAAGCGCTGGCATCTTGCTGATAGAGATTATGTTAGAAATGGCCTCAGCTTTTATTATGTTTATGGTTCACAGGGAGATTATTATACAGCTTCTGCATCATTAGAACTTTGGGAAAAAAAAAACCAAAACAAAACTCTACAGTTTCCAATTTAGTGGTGTTTTTGACCTTTCTCAATAGATTTCCTCATGATCAATCCTTCAGAACTGTACAGAGGGCTTGAATATCTAAACATATTAATATGTGAACATTGAACAGCAAAAATTGGTTATGGTTCAGGTTTTGGGATTATTTTTTTTTTTTTTTAATACTAAGCTGTTTTGGAGGGTTACATACACAGATTTCACTCCGACTTTAAACCAGGGCATTACTAGGACTTTTGTTAGAATTGGAGCTCCTTACTTTTAAACCACTGGGATTGTATATCATTACTAATTTTGTCCTGATAAGTACTGGCTCCAGCCAGATCATTACTGTCCCCTCCTTCAGCAATTGTGTTAATGTAGTCAGCCCTAAAGGAAAATAAGTTCAGGCTGCTCCAGCTTTTTCTGTGACCTTAATACTTTTTATAAAGCCAATGAATGATGTAGCACCTATGTCATTTAGCTACACTGTAAACAAAGCAATTGGGTCAATTTTCTTTCCTCATGGTAATACAGAGCAACAAATAACTAGACTAAAGCAAATTAATTGTTTTCATAAAATTTTGTTGCATAAACCACATTTGCATTACCAGCTTCTAAGCACATATATTTGATTATCAAGCAATGGAAAGTAAGTATTTGCATGAAACTAGGAGAACCATGTATTTATTCAGCAGTAAGACTAGATTAAGTCTAAGTCCAACACTGGGGTTCTGTGCTCAAGTTTTGTGTTTAAGAGAGACTGTGATGCTACAAAACCAAGAGGATATAAGAATGCAGTTAAAAATACAGGATATCCTCTGTCATTGAGTCCCTTTCCCTGTTGTCATGGACAGTAGTGTCATATAATCCACATAGGTGGGCTGGCTGCACACAGCTAGAGCTCTGGCTCTGCCTTTGAACAGTTGTGAACCCAAATTCCTGAGAGGCTTTAGTGCTCTATGAATACACCAAAGATGTGATCTCTGTGAATTCATCATGAGCTAGTATAGCTCAGTCTTTTTGTTGATACTCGGAACCATTTATCTGCATAAATTTATTCACAGACAATAGCACTGCACCTATGAAAAATCAAAGGCTTGTATGAACTACTAGGTGGAAAAGGGAAAAGTAGAAAAGGGAAATCAGCAAATTGGAACCTTCTGGGGGTTATGTTCTTCTATCTGGTCCTGACTTAAAACCTACCAGTTTGAAACTTTACCCCATTTTTCAAATATGTTTGATCTTACTGACGTGTTTGAGGCATTTGTGTGCACCACACTTCCCAGAACGTTAAAACTGCATTTAGCACATAAACACCACTAATATCCATTTTTGCAAATATGCTTCCATTATCTTTAAATATATAAACATTTTAAAGTCTTTTCTTTTTCTGGCTCCATCGGATCACTTTATTCACTGCAAAGAGATCTATGTTCTGTGGCTTACCTTACGTCTCCTCTTGGAATAATGTCCTTTTCCTTTTTGAATGAAAGGAAAAAGAAGTCTTGGCAAAATGTTAGCAGGAGTATTCTAATTTCATTCACAAAATGTGCAAGAGAGCAAACTTTTTAAAATGAAGCACATGCCTTGTCCAATCAGCATCCCCCAGCTTAATTGCATAGATACAATTTGTCTTCTTTTAAAAGGTTTATTTTAGTAGCTTCTTTTAATAAGCATCTCCCGGGCATTAAAAGCCCGGTGCTACATTGGGCCACCAACCACTCCTTATTTCCTCTACTTCACGTTGTTGTGAATTAGACAAGAACACATTTTCTGTTAATCATATAATTTACCACTGCCTTTTGTTCAATAGCACCCTGTTCCAAATTAGAATCCTATTGTGTAAAAAGACAAAACAGTCTGTCTCATTCACTGAGTAGACTGGGATGTGAATCAGAGAAATGGAATATTTGTTTTTTTTCCTCTGGAAATTGGGGGAGATTAATACATTTACTTTTTGGACCAGGTTGGACCTACAGCGCAGCAGCTGTTCTGGGACGTCTGTGATGGTCTTATAGATAAAGCATCTATGTAAGTTCAGGGTCTAAGAAATTTGGGTTTAGATATACTCTCATTCATGGAAGCCTACTTCATAAGTTAGACTGAAAAATAGGTGTCTTGTGGAGAAAACAAAGAAAGAAAACAGAACAGAAGCACTATATGAATTTAAATGTTCTAGGAGTTCAATGTGCTCTGTTTATCCTTTTCACTTAAGATAAGGCAAGCTGAAGGGATGATTTGGATAGACAAAAAATTCAGTATTTGCCTTCAAAATAAAAATATAGATCATAACACTTGTCCTCAAACAGGACAGTTGTGTTGAATCCCAGCCAACAGTTAAGCGAGGTCTAGCAGTGACATGTTTGGTTATCTGAGCTTAGTATTGCTACTATAAGTAGCGTAGCAAACACCTCTCGATGCCAGCTTGCCCTGCTGAAAAGGATAATTTACAGGAGTAACAATGTAAATTAGCATGGGATTCTGTGCTACACAGCTATTCCCTTTCCAGTCCCTGAGATAGCTTTCATACTGGAGCACAGCACTAGGCTTTGCTCTGTTGTTATACTACTGTTGAAATTAATTAATGAATGCTGTAAATAAAGGAATGCAAGTTGCAATTTGGGAGCTGAATGTGAGTCCAAGTGCAGCGAAGCAGTGAGAGTTTAGAGCAAATGCAGCTTAGTGTAATATATGTATTGAAGAAACTAGAGGAAAGCATACATGTGCATCAGCTTGAACGCCCTCTGGACTCCCTTAATTGTCTATTATTATCTCACTTCTGAGTCTAGCCTAGCAATTCTTGCATGGCAGCATGGATCTCTGATGGCAAGGCAGATAACTTGGGCAAGTGGACTGCAGTGTTTGAAGGTCATATAATTTCAGTCTGGGATTTCCCTGCAGAAAAAATCTCAAAACCATTCAAAATATTCCAGCCTGCCTTCTAAAATGCCAAAAACCCCAGCCTTTGCATGGTAAAGGCAGTAGAAGGGACTTTATTGTCTGTCGCAGAGCTAGATGGTTTCATGAGCTGAAATAAGCTTTGGATAGATTTTTTTAAATCTAATTTATCTTGAACTTTCAGTTAATGATTTCTTTTTGTGGATTTGGAATTTTCAAGAATGAAACAGATATATTCCCTTTCTCAGCAGTTTTGAAATTCTTTGAACCAAGACGTTGTGTACTCTCGTTTTCTAATTATGAAGAGAAATTCTCACGCTATCAAATGCACAAATTCCTTTATCAGAGAAGATCAAACCACCAGCAAATTTTAATGAGACTGTGGTTATCAGGCCAGTTTGAGAATAAACATAGCTGAGAAAATTATTTGGAAATCATAATTTTATAAGTGATCTGAGCAAGCTTTATAAAGGAATAGTGATCGTGGAGACAAGAAGAGAAGTTTCTTGGGAGACAAAGCTCTCATGAGAATAACGAAAATGTTTATCTTAAAAAAAGCTTGTCAGCAACATATGCTTTGGGAATTTAAGCAAACAAACAATTTGGAAATTTGTTGAGAAAGTGGCATGAACTGGACAACAGCTTGGAAGAAGTGAATGGCAAATTGAGAAGTGTGGTGGCAAGATTACACTTTCCAGCTGCTAATTTTATCACCTTGTAGGATATCATTAGCACTGTGATGGAAGATTATATTTCTGATTCATTTGGGAATACTATTGCTGAAAATCAGATTAGTTTTGCAACAGCTGAAAACTTCTTGAGAAATGTTTTTGTCTCCTTCTTGAAACTGAGGAATTTTGAAGTGAAAATAGATACTCTAACTGAAGTTTCTGTGGTAACTACCAAGTTAAAATATTACTAATTTGGCACAAAAGCTACAAGACTGCAGTTAAGTCTCTGGTATTTGGAGCTAATCTGATATGTGCTAACTGTTCAGCCTCTGACAGAGATGTGTCCCCCCCATTTCTTTTTCCTCAGCATCTACATATTAGATAAGAAGAAATAAGCTTTTATGATGTGGATGTAATTACTAAATTAATTGAAGGGACATAGGGAAACTTTCTTTAAAAATTACCCTTTGTGGAAAAACATCGGATTTCAAGGTTTTGGGTTGTGGGTTATTTTTTTTTTTACTCGCTGTAATTATTTCCCAGTGAAGAAATTAATTTTGTAGATGACATACAGCGGAGATATAGGTAAAATAGTTTTATCCTTGTACAATTCTGTGTAAATGAGATGCATGCCAGATTGCTATCCCTTCATGGTCATCTTTCTGTCACAGGACAGTGTTTACTCTGTTTACCCTTTCAGTATATTTGCTCTGTCTTCAAAAATCTTCAGGGAGAATGTATTCACATATTGCTACCTATGCTGCTCACCTCACCCTGCCACTGATCATATTGAGTGTGGATGAGTCATCTGCTCACAGATTGCTTTATTGGTACCTTGCAACACGGGGAGCTGGCACAGGACAGAGCAGCTCTCAGAACAGAGGGAGCACACTATGGTAAAGGTGCCTTTGTTCTACTCATTATTGTCATGTACAAAGCTCCACCACAATGAAAAATTGTTTTCTAATTGATACGTACAAATTTGAGTTATGCACCTGCAAACACATATACAAACATACATGCTTATTTTTACATATTAAATGCTTAAATATTTGAGCCTGTATGCATAGGAGATTGAACTTGAATTCGCTTTTATGTCCAGGAAAATCAAAGGTCCAAACAGACAGAAACCATAACATATTGTTCCAAATCTCAGGTTGATTCTTAGACATTATTCAATGTGCAGTTTAGTATAAACACTTCAGTAAAGGAAGGACACTTGCTTTTGGCAGATCTACTGGGCAGCAAATTAAACAAACATTCTTCATTGAACATTTTTGAAGAATATGGGACAGACTGCTGTTCAGTTGTTAGCACTTGTTCCACCTACTGTGCAGGTATATAAATGACATTTCAAAGTACAGATGGAACTGGCTGTGTAGTGTATAAATCGATACAAGTATTGTGTGGTTTCTTGTTTTTCTTAGCAATTTCTATCAGTCATAATAATGATTAAAGCTTTCTGGGAAATGCGAAGCATCCATGAATCATTCTATGGAATTTGATGGCTCTCTCTAAATGTCTTATACACATCCAATCTACAAATAACCTAAACCAAACTGAAGCCCATAGGCTCCTTCCCTGCTGTATAGAGGTGAAACACTGCAAAACAGACATGGTAGGAACCTCATAGGAGTAAGCTGTGTAAGTCTCCCTTGCCTCAGTACTTGAAAGACCTTTTCTTTTGTTAGCATTTTTGCCAT
>VYZW01028244.1:0-35534 GCA_013401315.1 Balaeniceps rex
AGAAGGTGTGGCTGGCAGGAGAAACAGCAGGGGAGCTGACGGCAAGATCTGGACGTGCAGCTGAGTTGGGGAGCTCTCCAAATCCTTGGGCACCCACGACTCCCAGCTAATCCATTGGGACCTATGGGTGCTGCTCAGCACCCATGGGAACTGCTCTTCTGCTTATCCTTCTTATGCTCTTTTTTCTTGTGATGTTGTTGCTGTAAACCTGCACTGGTTTCTCAAAACGTGTGTTTTCCATTCTGACAGTATGGGTGAGCAATTGGGTCATTTTATGCTTTAACCTTTCTGAACACATGTACTGGTTTTCTGGTTTTGTGTTTAACATAAAAGATGTAACAAATTTTATATCAGGGAAGTTGCTTTGCTCTCCCATGTGTTAGGCTTTTGTGCTCAACAATGCCTTCCTGCATGCTGCAGAGCAGAACTTGGTTGGAAAAATTAGATTTGCCGTAGGAGAGAAAGAGCACCTTGTGTGAAACATTCATTCCTTGTTGACGAATTGCTTGTAATCAGGCCTGAGAAACTGGAAACATTCCTTCAGGTTTTTTGGTTTGTTATTACTGTAAATGCTATTTCTTGTTGCTAATAAAAATCATGCTGCATCCTGATATTAGCATTCTCTTTTTGTTTTATTCCAGCCTTTCTTCACACCTCTCTCCCTTACATCCCTTTATTAGCTGATGATTATAAATGCACCTACATGCACAGGACTAGGATATGTCCTGTGCTATGCATAATTCCTCCTTCCCAGCAACTGGAACCTGAATCAGCACCTTACACGGTTAAGGCCATCCTAAAAATGCCTTTGCACTGGGAAGTATGTGTGCTTCAGGACTCAGTCAAAGAATACATATGCAGAGTGTTGTTAGTAGGGTTAGAATACGCCAGTATTTAGCACAGGTATACTTTTATATTCAAATAAATATATCCACTTTACTTTCTCCCTCACTTTATATCCATGTTGTCACTGTGCACAAGGAGCTGGCTGAACCTTGCACACTGTGTTTTGAGGAAAATACCGAAATCATGTCTTTGGGACACATGGGAATATAGCCTAGAAGTACTTTAATAGTGGACTGTGTTAAGATGGATGCACTGCATCCTGTGCCTGATTAGGCTGTTAGGGATGTATTCTACGTATATCAGACAGAAGAGTCTGCTGTTACGTGATCATATCATCAGAATTATACAAACAGCTCTGATATTTAAAGAAGATTTTTAAAAAATCAAAGCCTCCAAGAAAGGAACTGCTGGAAACTGGAGAACCTGTCTGCTCCCAAGGAAGCTGGGGACGGTTTGGTGTCATCTCAGAAATAAACAACCACCCCCCCAAAAAGACACCTTCATCTTGACAGCAATGCTCTCTCAGGAGGTCCCAGATACACATCAGTAATTCTGATCTGGAAATGGCACCACAATTTTCAAGGCAAGTTGAGGGTACACCAACTCTTCAGCTCAGAGACATGAATTCACTTCTTCTAGAGGTGTCTGAGATAACTGATTTACTCAGCTCGAGTCACGCTCTCAGCTAAGCCACAAGAGCGCAGTGCTGAGTCTTGCGTTAGCCCTATGAATATTTATTTTATGGTCCCAGCTAGGTTTTGTGGCCATTCCAGCAACAGAGTTTAATGTGTCCACATCAACAGCAGTCATGCATTATTTTTTAAGGACTTAGAAAAACTGTTCCTCGAACAGAAAAGTGCTACTCAACCCCTCCTCGTTGGCAGTTAGTCCTTTTTCATTGCGTTCTCCTTCTCTCAGATGGCTCATCCACTCGTGTGCTGTTATTTGACTCCTCCTAGGGTGTAGTAGACATGCCAATACAACCTGGGTGTGCTATGTTATCAGATGAGACAAACTCCACCCACACAGTATGAGATGCACTCTTGGATGGATGACTCCAAAGCTGTCCACTGTGGGCTGGGAAGAATTGCGCAGAAATACCTGGGCATCCTGAGCGGAGTTTGGATTTCAATTACAAACTGAAATGAAGGATGTCCCTTTGCTATTCTTGATTGTGATGTTCATCCAAGCTAGCCAGGAAGAGTTTTTAGTCATGTTTGTAGAGAAATATTCCAAAATCAATTCATGGAAGTTTTTGCAGATACATTTGAATGTCTTTTTTGATGGTGCTACAATAAAATTATGTGCTTGATACAGATAAAAATATTTTGTGCTAATTTAGTAAACGGGTTTGATGATTGTTGATGTACAATGGTTCCATAAGTGCCACAGCAGTACTGTGATTTGTCATACGAGGGCTCTGTGCAAAGGTAGTCCATATGTCACGCTAGATTTGCTTTTCATAGAGCTATTTGTCTCTGAATATTTTACTATACCATATTTGCACTGGCAAAAATGGCTGTGAATGCTTTAAGTCAGTAAAGCACATGAAACTTCTATTATATGGGAAAAACCATTAAGATGGCATCCAGATGCCACTTTGTGGGTCCATAACATTACAAAAGCAAAGCATTTGGCTGTAACCCGGAACATCGTTAGTCAAAAGAAGCAGTTTGGGGTGTCAGCAGTATTGATGCTAGTATGTAGTTCCTTTTGCCCCATCAGGAGAGCAGGACGGCTAGAAGAGGGATGCATGTCCAAGAATTATGTGATTCATGTGCAGGTATCTGTAGGTATATGTCATCACTGTCATCACCTGCTTCCAGACAAAGTGAAACCAGGTGTGGTTTGGGCAGGAGGAGCAGACTCGGTGGGTTGTTTCCCCACAACGTCTTCTTCCCTTTGCTTCTATTCCTGTTTCTTGTGAATCCTCTACCATAAACTATCAGTAGCTTTAAAGGGTGTCTCTGCAAGCATTGCCAGGAAACAACACTGAAGGAAATCCCAAGGCGGCCCCAGAAAAGAGGCTTCCTCAGCCTTCTTGCATGGGTCACCTGTACAACATTACACTGCAGTAGTGCTCACAGTTACCAAATGTGGATGGACAAACTGGAATAAAATTAACATTTTAGAACAGAAGTCTCGAGGTTACTCAAAACCAGGCGTTCAACTCTAAATTCTGTAGAAGGGGCTGAATTTTAGAGGGGAAGAACTCATCTTCTTGAGGTTAAAAAAGCATTTGTAAATGATGTCAACTTGAGTACACAAAATGGATAGACACTATTGAAATAGTTTTACCAGTAAATAACTGAAGAACCAAAGACAGGGTAGTGGATCTGAGGAAAAAATCTGCTGAAGCAAGCAGCCAATCTTCTGCATCAGCTGAAACTGCACTTTAAGATTGCAGCCCAATGTTTTCCTAGGGTGATGCATGGCTTCACTCCCTGACCTGTTTCATCCCAAACCATGAATTGTTCATCACTCAGGAGCCCTGAGATCTTCAGCAATGATCCCATGGAGTCCCTGACAATGAAAGCTGGACATGAATTTCTCATCGTTGGAGGCTCCTGTCCCTCATGCCAGGGCTGGATAAGAGCAGCTCCCTGCTTACAGGTTGTTCCACCTGTACTGTTAAAGCTTGACCGGAGACATGTGCTTTGTGTTTGTTTCTTGGCCAGGAGGACGGGAACAAACGCTTCCCATTTCCAAACTCAGTAGAAAGGTGTCTGTGGGGTCTAATGTGCCTCATGGCAGAGTCATAGGAATCAACGTGCAGGGGTATGATGGGATAAATTGCACAATGCCCCCTTACTGGAGCATGACTTGGAAAAGTGGGGTAGTGTCTCAGGTTTGTCAGCATGTTGTGTTTGCGGATAAACTTCTGAGCAATCTTTGCTCCATGAGGCAATCAGAGAAATAGGAAAAAGCAATACAAGAAAAGAAATTACTCTGACAGAGTAATGACAAGAACACAATAGTAATCACCATTGATGAGCAAAATAATTGCATTATCTGGGGTAGTTAAAGGTGGAGTGACTTTTTGTTTGATAATGCATTAGGACATCACGCATGAAGAATGTTTCATATCCTCCCGATTGCCCAAGAAAAGGCATAAAAGCGCTCACAGTTCTGGGCTGCTCTAACCATTTCTCCTGACTTGCTTTTTGCTGTGAAGGGGTAAGTCTGAGCCTGGCACTATTGCTATTACAATGTTGTTGTAACAAGGCAGATTTTAACTGAAACAAAACTGTGATTCTTAGAAATGTGTGAAATATTTGAAGCTTTCTTTCAGAAAGAGTTGTTTCCTACTTATTCCGTGGCGGGCTGTAAAAGGGCAGGTGTTTTCAGAGCAGTTGAAAGTTTGGGATATGCAAACTTACTTATAGTGAGATTTAGTGAATTCCCACTTCCTCCAGCCTGACCATCCTGCCTTTATGAATCTGCCTTACTTTGTTTGCATTGACTTGTAATGGTGACTACCAAGAAAAGTTAACTCTGAGTCTCAGACTGAACTAGGAAGCCGCCACTAGCAATAACATTTTGTCCTGTTCTTTGTAATTATTTCTGAATTAATCTGAAGCCTGTCATGCATTACATTATGTACTTGTTATGGTCAGGACCTTATTCCTTTTCTTTATTCCCAGCCTTTCATTTTATGTGTTTTAGTAAGGCAGGAGAGAGATCAAGAGGAGCTGCAGAACAATTCTATGAGTGATCAAGTGATCTTATGATTAAAGGACTCCACAAACTTAGGCACAGCTCCTAGTTCTGCCACAGTCATCTGTCACCTCAGCCATCTTTAGCAGGACAGCTGGCACCACATTCACAGGAGCCCTGGTTATACTTGAAACCTCGCTGATACTGCATTCCCACCCAAACATGGGATATTCTGCCAAGCGAACTCTTTGTGAGCTCTTCAGGGATGTGGCTGCTGCTCGTTTTATCTGTGTAAAGAACACGCAGGGGAGCCCTGGTGCCAGCCATAGCATCTGAAAGATTGGGGAATAACACTGTCATTAACAACCAGGCTTACTTGAATTTTAACTCCGTCTCTCCTGTTACCTCACCAAATAGCTCCGGGCAATGCATTCACTTCTCAGCCTCAGTTACCTCTTCCTTAAAGCTGGAATAACAATGACTTGCCTCAGACAGTTGTAATGATTACAGGTGGTGCAGAACCAGCACAGGACGCTACTATGTAAGTGCTAGCCAGTGTTTCTGTTCTTTTCTGCAGTTATTTATAAAAGAAATGGTCAAGTGTCATGGTAAGTCAGATTCAGAAGGGAATGGTGGAAAGGAGAAATGGTAAAGGATAGAAGGATAGCTCGAGTTCAAATACACTATTCCTTTGATTGTTAATGATGTTTTTACAAATCAAATTGGCTCCATAATTAGGAGCCAAAAGAAATGGAGATTGTTCCAGGAGAGAGGAGGAGGGCATGAGAAGATGAGAAAAGGGACATGGCTGCTGACACAAAACTGAAATCTTCAGCCTCCTTCTGGTCGTCTTGCTATCTTTCATTCTTTCTCTTCCAAGCACAATCTCCATTATATTGGTGTCTGAGCTTTCAGCCTTGTGTTGCCTTGGTGTTGTATGTTTCAGATTTATCTCCATTCCCAGAAGATGTCTTCCTACAGACAGATGATCAGCTCACGCTGCCTTGCACCCTGCGAAGCGACCTGCCCGCAGCCAATTGCGAATGCCTGGAGCCAGCCCTGTGTTACGTCCTGTGGTGATTCGAGAGCTGTGATCTACCCACCACCCGTGGTCATGACCTTCCCAGGACCCATTCTCAGCTCCTGCCCTCAGGAGAGCATAGTGGGCAGCTCAGCACCATCCAGCATTGGGAGCTCGTTTGGATCCATGAGCTCTCTGGGTCCCAGTGGCTCCTATAGCTCTAGGAGCTTGTACAATTATGGGAGGTCATATTCTTCCTATGGATCCAGCTGTTACGGTTTTGGGAGCTGCAGACCGTGTTAAATATTCAGTGAATAAGGAGCAAGGAGCAATCACCTAACATGGATGTGCCTCCACAACCCTGTTACTGGCACTGCTTTCCTGGAGCATGAACTGTGCAGCTCTGAAAATCACACTTAATGTAATTCTCAAGCTAACGATTTAATTTACTTCTCTGGCTATTCTTTCCAGTGGCTCGAATTAGTTATGTTGATGATCTGTGGCTGGTTGAAAGTGGGACAAGGTTGTCTTCTCATGCCGTGAAAAAGAAAGAATAATGTATGTGGAATGCATAGCCCTGGAGCAATTCTTTGCTTACAGCCTTTAATGAGACCCTGGCAATATTTTCCCTGTGATTTTCATTCTCAATAAGATTTTTTACTTCTTACTTTCTCATTAAATTGTTGTGCATCAAAATTCTGAGCTTTCTTGTCTCTTTTTGTCCACGATTTTTTGTTTATATACCATTCTGGGTGAGCAATAATCTCTGTAGTGAAACGTGATAGTATTTGCTTTCTTTCAACGCCTGAAGTTGGAAGATGACCAAGCCCTTTAAGCAGGAGTGAGCATAATGACTGCCTTCTGCACAAAAATAATTTCATGCTGGATAAACATGTTTTGTAACCCTTACAACTAAGTTTGAAATTTCCTCCAGGACAGGTGTGGTTACAGTGTGTGTTTGCTACATGCCAGCAAAGAAAGTTAAACGCATAAGTAACTTTGAAGACCTTCCTTGTGTCTCACTACTCGCCCGAGGCTCCAATTTAATTACATCCCTGTACATTGGTTTTATGATATTTTTCATTGTTTAAAAATAGCATGTAACGATCTGTGGGCAGAACTTTCCTTTGAATAGCCAACAGGAATTTTTAAGTGAATGGCAAATCTTTGCTGAAATTCTGTGAATTCTTTGAACATTCCCATTAATACCTCTAAATTCTTAGCAGCCCCAGTTAAAAGAAATAAAAGAATAATTCTTAAGTCTTCCCTGCAGAGCAACACATATCATTCAGGCCAGATAATACTTTCCATCTCAGGAACTTTACACCTAAATTTCAGGCTGCTCACAGGTGACTGTGGATGCTGAGCAGGTTCAGCACTTCTCTTCGTTCAACAGCAATGCAGTTCCAGGCTGCTCAGCATGTCCTGCGGAGCTGTTTTCCTATTGATGCAATTTGCATACAATCAGTACAGTTATTAAGAGGCATTCACCCCATCCTATGCTTGCAAAGCCAGCCAGGACTCTGATGGACCAGACATCAGACGCTGCTCAGCACTTCTGCTCTTCCCTGTGTGAAGCTGCTGTTCCTCGGAAAACCAGCAATGCACTGACAAACTTCACAATGCTTGAGCAGGAGAGTTCCAGGCAAACCCCGGTCTCACGCTCCAGAAATTTGTTTGGACAGGATCAAGTATGTGGTAATAACTTCAAAGGGCTTGGAGGTGTGACTTCTCTTGTAAAACTAGCTGAAATGAGATGAGGCCACAATGAGGTAGCCAGGCAACACCTCTTTCTTGTTAGGATGTGTCTGAAGGCCTTGTCTTGTTTTCATGCTTCCTCTTGTCTCCAGCGCACTGCATGATTATTCCTGGAGTCACTAGGATGCTGTCAAAAAACCAGTACTTATTTGTGCAGGTGTGCAGAGCACTAAAGCAACCAGATCAGGTATTTTCAGGACACATCACTATGGTGTTGATCTCTACAGAAGTCCTCTTTCCAAGATTTTTGTTTTCATCCCACACAGAACAGTAGAATTACATCGATCCTCTTCTCAGCCCATCTTGCTGCACCTCTGCGCTGCACTTGCAACAGCAGACAGCTTCTCGTGCTGCGGTGAAAGGGTGCAGTCAGACAGTGTGGGTGTTGTCAGCATAGCTGGATGAAGCTGCTCTGCCTACGTACTTGTTATACTACAGGAAAGGCACACGTGGGAGCCAGAAGCTAGAGCCTGGACTATAAATAGATCACCGTAGTATGTATTAATTGACCGATGGACTCTACTGGCTTTGAATGGTGCTTGAAGAGATATCACTCCACGACAGCATTATTTGGTAAAGTGACCTGCAGGGACTGCCCCTTGGAGAGCAGGAACTGCAAAATTTGCATTGCTGATTCTCATCTGCCAGCCTGAATTTCTACATTATGACCATAGACCAGAGCAAGCGCCAAAGGACAGTTCTTTAACTGCCTTCTGCTGTTCTGTACTGCTCCTGACCACCAGCAATCTGCCACTTCCCAAATGCGCAGCAGCCTGAACTTGGATTACACCTTCATGTAAGTGTAGTCACAGATGAACACAGCAGAAGATAAGAGAACTAATTTCACTGGCAGACCCAACGCATCTCAGGTCACACCACATGCAGATACGAGGTGGGAGGAACACCAGCTGCTGTTTATCATGATAATCTGGAAGCAGCGCTGAGGTCTTGACTGTTTGCTGGCCACGGCAACACGGGGACCCCATGGGACTGCAAGGTCTCCCGCAGTCCTTGGTCAGCTGTGGGAAGTCCAGGCCGTTGACAGCACCAGCAACTCAGACTCCTGTTCCTCCTGTCAGTGAAACAAGTAAATACCAAAACCAGGAAGCAACAATAAATGAAATCACACTGTCTCATCTTGAACTATAGAGGTCATCCTCTCTCTTGTCTAAATGTGTTCTGAGCATGTGTTTATATCCTAGTACAAGGTAACGCTATTGGTAAAGGAGATGCAATCAGAAGTTGATTCATAAAGATGTTGTAAACACAGCCTGAAGTGTATGTCCTCCCCACGCACTAAATTACAGTTCAAGACAGGTATCTGTGGGAGTTAAGCCTTTCATGTTTGATTTCAATAGGTGGATTCACTAAATATTTAGTCGCTACTAGAGCTTAATGATTTTTTATGTGGATCAGACTCACACCACTGGTAAATAGCCTACAGGCGCAATGGCTTAACATAACAGAACCAGAAATATGCCCCGCTGAATGCCAGCTTCCTTCCAGGGTTTGATTCTGGAGGAATTAGCAAAGTGACTACTCGCAGTCTACCTTTCATCTGTTTTGCAATTGGACGATCTGAACTGGAATGTTTCAGAAGTTTCAAATAAAATGCTCTATCAGAGAAAACTGAAGAAAAGAATCTTTTTTTTAGCTCATTCTCCCCTTTTACTTAGAACACAAATTATAATAAACCATGTCTTGAATCCTTAGGTCACTGTTTTTTGGAAGTGTTCAAGGTCAGGTTGGATGGGGCTTTGAGCAATCTGATCTCGTGAAAGACATCCCTGCCCATGGCAGGGGGAGTGGACTAGATGATCTTTAAAAGTTCTTTCCAACCCAAACCATTACATGATTGCATGATTTTATGATCTGTTAAATTTCCTATGTGCTGCATACTACTGGCCAGGCCATGTACAGTCTTTCAGATAAAATAAACAGAAGTCCATGAAAACATGTTGGTTTGACTGATTATCTCATTTTCAGAGTTTTAACTGAAAAAAAAAGGATATTTTCGATTTCAAACACCATCATTATTGAGTCACACATAGCAGTCAGAGTACTGACCCAGATTACAGGCAACTTTAAATATTAACATGGAAGTTATCATTACTGAAAATCTCCTGGTCCCAATATATGCCAGAGTTCCTGACACCAGAGCAAAGAGACAGACAGCAGTATTCCACGGTGTGCTCCTTATCTGCTGCTATTTTCCTCTTTTCCTAAAGGAGATGAGAGTAACAGTGAAAAGCAAACCTGAAGCTAACGAGTGGAATAGAAAATCGGAAACAGAGCCTGGATGTCAAGTGTTAGATGGGGATATTGGAGAGAGTAGTTCAGTTCTGGGCTTCGCCAAGCGATTCCTTTGTCACCTGGGGAAAATATTTACTAACGTTTTTATCAGTAAGGAAGACACGGCCTTTAATCTCTGTATAAAAGATGTCTATCTGCAAAAAAGGGAAAAGAACAATGATGCTTATGCTTTGCTTGTCTTGTCTCTCTACTCGGAAAGCACTCGAGGGCAGGGATTGGCTTTATTCTTTGTTTGCACAGCACTGAACATGCCTCATTTGCAGCTTCATTACAATTTGAACTGGCTGTATTACCAGAAGCTTAGAAGCACCGAGTCTCTGCTGCTCCTGATATTTACTGTACCACAGTTATTTCTTAGAGGGAACAGGGATTATTCTTCTTTCTTACTGGGGTGGAAAGGCTGATGTCTGCAAGGAGAAATAAGTATTAGCTGCTTGGGATGCCTGGAGTTTAAGTACTGCTGAGCAATGTCAGTGCTGTAGATTGAGCATCGTATCCGTGAATTTATAGGTGCAAATTTACATTTGGAAAGTACTCTGCTGGGCACCACCTTAGTGGCATTTGTGGCCACGCTGAGCTCAACATGGAAACCCACATTTCGCTGTTTGGATGCTCATGGAAAGGCCCCACTGAAATAATGTTTAACTAACAGGAGTTAAAATACTATGTTATTTTAAACTTTTCATATCTTCAAAGGATGGAAAGCTGCTACTCAGGAGTGTCATTATGGAAACATTTGTGACGTTGTGTAAATTCTGTCTGTGCTGTCATGTTCTGCAGTACTACTGCTCAGTTAGCAGCTTGGTCCTGCCCGTGGGAAGATATCACCCAGGACGGTCTGTGGATGAAGGGAGGAAGGGAAAACAGAAGGCTGCTGTGTGATGCAACAAAATTTTAATGAGCAAGAAATGCCTATGCTTGCAAAGCGAGATATCACAGAATGTGAAAAATCTGTTTCCAGACAATTTCAGAGAATGTTCAACAAATGTCCTGCTCAGAGATATTGCTGTTCTCAGCTGGCTTTCTTCTGTCTGTTGTGCAACCACTGATGAAGGTACTTGTCATTATGAGTGATGTCCATATGGAATACGCTGTCCCACAATGGTTAAAAAAAATGGGAAAGCTGGAACAGGCCACAATAGCGAACCACAAACTAGAAACTGAAGGGTAAACAAAAAGAAGAAAGATCAGAAGTGCTAAGTGGCAGTAGCTCCATTGCAGGGCTGCAGGAATGCTGAACCCCCATCCTCATCGCTCTGCATTTGGGCCTTCATGTGTGGCTCTTCCGAGATCTTTTTGCTGCCTTTAGCAGGGCCCACAGCTGCTGCGGAGGAACCGGCTGTACCGGCGGGAGGAGTACGGGCTGCAGTATCCGCTGCTGAGCGTGGAGAGGGCTGAGCTCCCATATCCATACTGGGCCCCATATCCCAGAGAGCCCCCATAACTGTAGAGGCCCCCAGATCCATAGAGGCCGCCCAGCCCCAGGGACCCCCCAAATGTGGGTGCTCCAGAGGAGCCCACCACGGCTTGCTGGGGGAAGGAGCTGAGGATGGGGCCAGGGAAGGTGACGACAACAGGGGGTGGCTGGATCACGGCCGTCGAGTCAGGGCACTGGCGGACACATGGCTCATTACAGCTGTTAGCGATGGGCTGGGGGCAGGCGATGCTGCTGGTGGTGGGGCACAGGTCATAGCAAGACATTTCTTCGCAGGGATGAAGGCGACCCTGAAACACAGAGCACAGAGCTGCATAAGAACAAAGCACAAGATCTGTTGGAACAACAGGTCAACGTTTGGTGCCGGGTTGTTGGGGAATAGGCAAAATGATCACCAGATGCATAAGCAAAATTGATGATGCTGTTCACAAACTTTCCTGTCAATCAGCATCACTCTGATCTTCCCCATCCAGTAATCCCTGCACTTGTCACATCCGTCAAGCCTTCTGAAATTGCTGCGTCTTTTTTTTTTTAATTTGCGTTCCCTCCCAGAGGAAGTGTCGGCAAAAATGTCAAAACATTTTTTACTAAAACACCAGCGCTCCTCCCTGGTGAATGTGGGTTGAAAGCCAGAGGCTGCAGGAGCTGAGCCAGAGCTGACCTCCTCGTTACTCCCAATGGGACAGAAGCAGGTTTTGTCTTGGGACAGATGGGATGGAGTCAAGAACCCAGCGCTGCTTTAACCACACATTTCCTCCTCCTTTCCTGGTCCCTTTTCTTTTCAAGCTCTTTGGGGTAATATACTTTCAGTTGTTCCCTTTTAGTTCTACGTTGTCTTAAACTCTGTAATCCCTCTGGTAAAACCCCCAAAGCATTTGAGCCTGAGGATAGATTCATATACTTGGTGTAATAAGTAAATATACACTATAAAATATTTTTATCCAAATATTTCTCGGCATAGCAGTGTGATTTCATATAGAGTGTGGAAAAGGTTGGTAAAACGTACGGAACATATTTCCTCCATCAGATAAAAACACAGTTTGCAAACTACCATTTCAGCTAAATGTATGGTCACAAAACCTTGTGGCTTAGCACTTTTTTTTCATTAAAAAAGAAGAAATATTATTTTGTTCATAAAGTAGCCCTGAAATGCAGAGAATCAAATCACTGAACTCAGTGTAGCTGATCTGGATCTGGATTTACAAATGGACATATGACAAACACACTGGATCAGACCACCGGTCTACTTCCCTTTTTATTGTCTCTGGTGAAAATAACTAGGGTTTAAAATAAGCAGGATTTAGTTTTTACCTATCCATAAAAACTAAATACAAGCTAGGATTATTCTGCAATAAAATTCCCCTGCAGATAATGCTCTTTCTTCAGCTGGGTCATTAAACAGCCTGGGATATGGCCATGTCTCTCTGATTCGGTCATTAACTGAAATGGTACAGGAGAATTCTGCATTTTAAAGCTTATGCCATCCTACATTCTCAATCTGCTAACAGTACAAGAATTACAGTGAAACAAATGCCTCAAACCCTGGTCTTGACTCCTAAAATCAACTTGACAACATACTAAAAAAAAAAAAAAAAAAGAGAAAAAGAAAGAGAATAAAAAAATAGTCCTAAAACCTCTAATGTAATAGCAGTGAACTGTATTCTAAGCTCCAGCGCAAAGGCATTCTGGCATTTAGAAAGAAATGAAATGGCATCAGACTTACCTGATGTAGAGGAGAGTACACAGGAGAGGGAGATGGAATAGGTCTGCATAGCTGCTACTTTTATACAGCGCTTCAGATTGCCCGGGGGGTCTGAGGCACACTGTACACATGAAGTCATCGTCACCAACCAGCCCAAATTTGAAGCACATATAACTTCCCAAAGTGATGAAACTGTCTTCGTTTGCTGTTTGCAAAATCACCCTAAATCTCTGAACAGCATGATATGCACATTCCAACTCCCAGTTCTCTTTCATCTTGAAGCCTAATTGACCAGCTTCACTGCTGGTGTGATTCCACCCTGCTCACTGGTGTTGCAGGAGGAATTAAACTGGTTCTGTTTAGCACTTCCTTCATTAACTTTGCATAATGATTTTCATCAGAGCTATAACCTGCTGTCATATACACATTTGTATTGAAGTGCTTTAGGTCTAAGCTGTAATCTAATCTGCTCACACATTTTGCCATGAAATGTTCAGTGAGGTGGGAAACACCTTCTGATCCTTTTCCCACCCACAGCCACAAAACACGAGAGAGGTCCTGTACCTATGGAAATCATGGACATTGTCTAATGGTCTTTGATTTAGAAATTCCAAATTTTCCTTGCTGCTTGGCAAGACCAGCAGAAAACATAGTATTTTGGTACCTGAAATGGTGTTTAAACCAAAAAGTTTTCTCTGAAGGGATATCAGTATTTTTTTCCTTATTTTTCACCTGGAATCTGCAAAGGCACACAGAGACGACCTCGCAGGTTCAGCAATGTGGAATGGCTGCAGATGCAAACAGATTAATAGTTACTAGCTACTCTGTATTGACATTGCACAGCTCCAAGGGAGGACATAACACAAGACAGTGGTGAAGCAGGTGCAAATTTCTCAGTTTCTTCATGAAATGACATAGTTCTGTCCACCACTGCATTCATTCAGTCTATAATCTCCTCTTTTTTTTTGTTCATATGATGGAGTGTAGTTTGCCCTTAGATCTACTCCTTCACCTTACAAAAGAATTGAACCAAAATTTCACTGCAAGATGTCACAGAAACAATTTTTGAGTGCTTCCTTCCCAGACTTACTGGGTACATGGTAGGAAAAGCAATGGAATTATCTGAGGAATAGTTATTGCAACAATGGATTTTTTTTTTCCTCTTCTTTCTTTCCTCACTAGCAGGACGTCACCTGCAGGGTGCATATGGTTGCAGAGCCCAGTTTTGACTGCCAAGGTTTCAAGTGACAAGTCACTTGAAATTACTCAGGCTTCCCCAATACTTAGTGGGGAGGGACAAGAATTTCTGCAAGACAATTCATCCCATCTCAGATGCTTATCTTACCAGAATTGGTATCACCCTCAAAACATAACAATTTTGTTTTTGTTGACTATGGAGACAGACAACAAGCTCAGCTGAAACACCCAGCTTTTTAAAAGGGAAGGTTTGATGAGGTGTGTCCCACCCATATTCCCATATTCTGAAATTCTGTGTAATGACAGTGCCTGGTCCAGCCTCAGAAACGCTCATTTGCCTACGGATCGGTTGTTTGTCAAATAATAAACACTGCAACATTTCTACCTGAAGTTATACTTAAATGATGAGGTTGTTTTTTCCAGACTTTGAGATAGCCCTAGGGGATCACAAGAGCAATAATACTCACAGAGGTTGTTCAAATACTTTTTGTGTGTGTTTTTTAAGCACTTCCCAAACCCTCCTTAGTAGTTTACACATGAAGTGGTGCGTCATTATTGTAATATAAGTGTGTGGTTGGATTCAAGCAGCCCAGCATTTTGAAACATGTTTAATAAATTGTACTGGTCAAGAGCACTCTTCCTGTTCCCTCTACCAGCTCATGGTTTCTAACCTCAGGATTTCAGTTGATTTTATTTTATAATTTAGGTTTTCATTTCTTTCTTTAAGTTTGTCTATAAGCTCCTTCAGTTCTGATGTTGTATTAATCCACATCCCCTTCAGCATCTATAGCGTCTGTCTCTGTCCTCATGTTTTGAAAGCTTTTCCTAGGACTTTCCTAGTCTAACTGTGAGTGGTCTACCTTTCTTCTGTGTTTTAAACACATGCTCAGCTTCCTAAAAATATATATTTAACAAGTTGTCTGTAATCTGGCTAAGAAACTGTTTACCTTTGTTGTGACCCATGAATTCACCTCTAAAATGTGAAGAAACCATACAGCTGGGTAGTCTGGGAGACAAGGCATGGATCTGGATGATTCTGAAAAGTACTTTGCAATGTGTCTTTTGATTTTTCCCCTGAAAAGTGCAGGATGGTCCTGTCCAAATCTTTATTCCAACTTCATATAAGGCTTTTGATACGTGTTTTGTATCAGTTATGCTTTACCTAGCATGCGTAAGGAAGGATGGAAAGAAAACCTGCATATGAAAGCAGATGGCAATTATGATTAACGTTCGAGCCACCATCATTATGTCAACCAATAAAAGAAGTAGTAAATAAATGAAGCCACCATAATCCCTTCTGTCATTCTAACATATTTAATGGAATGTTACCAGGAATTAATCTTGCCAATTAAGTGCTAAGATGAAAGAAATATTTTGTGTGATTTGCATTTCATGCAGCATGAGAATTTGAATCAACTAATAAACATAAATATTGAGCAAAACTGTTTCATCATTTTGAGGTGAACCATGTGTGATAAATGTGGGCTGGTGTTAATGGGAGCCTCAGGTTCTTCAGGCAGTTTGAGGAAATATATAAAAAGTCCCTCCTAAAAACTGCCTTGTATTTACTTCTCTTGCTGCCCTCTTCCCAGAGCCAGCTATTTTCTAGATATCAAACTGTTCCGTAAATTTAAATTAGTCCTCTTTTTTTTATTTATGGGGAGGCAATGTTATATGCAGGTTTTAAGGGCTAAGCTGGTATTTTCTGTAACGGATTGTACAGGAGCTGTCAGCTCTCCACTAGTTCAAATCTCAGGGTTACAATCTGCTGAACAGACAGCGAAACACCAGACTGTAGTCCTACAAACCACTCTGTACTCCTGCACCACAAAGGCTTCAGTCGCAGCCGTGTTTAACAAAGGATATGTCCTCTTCGTAGCTAATTACTTGGTCTTCCACTTGTTGTTTCGAATTAGTTTGTATGGAAGAAAGCCAAAGCTTGAAAGGGATGTAAGCAAAGCTTCCTTACTCACAGCAAAAAGAGCCTCCAGGGTGTTAGGAATCATGTAAGCCTTTGGACAGTTAATTCAATGATGCGTAGCATCAGGATTTTTACAGTAAACTTCAGACGATGTGGAACTGACTTTTATCAGAGACAAGGTATAGGATAAGAGCAACCATTTGTCTGAGGAAACGTGACCTTCTATATTCCTGTGTTTCCACTAAGTAATGATTAACCATCACTTAGACATAATTTTTCTTACAGGGCTTATACAAATTTGATGAATTACATCAACAGCAGCAAGTAGATCTTGGTGGGGTAGCTATAATTAGGTAGGATGGATCTGGAACTAAATTAGTGTCGCAGAGGATCCGGACTGCTGTGCCTTTCCCAATTCCATGAGATCTAAGCTTTTTGTCCTGTTCCAGGGGAACTTGTGCTATGTTACGCTTAGACATAGTCATGTTTCCAGTTGGGCAATTCACGTCCAGGTCCAGCACCAATAGCTGCAAGGAGCTGACTGCCCTGGCCTGAGGGCAGTGACTCAGCCACCATCCATTGTCATCATCTCCCATTCCAGACGCTTTGTTCCTTCAGGACAGCATAGCGGGATCTCTGTTAGCACCCCTACTTAAGGGCTCCTTTTGTTACAGTAGTCTTTACCACAACAGATTTTCTTACAGGTTTTCAGGTCCTGGCAGCAAGTAGAACATCCCTTCTGGCTGTTGCTTTGAAACTGGGTACCACTGTGGAAGCTGAGGGTCTTGCTGGAAGAGCTATTCAATTTACCAGAGACAACTAAATAAAAACAAATAAAAGGCAGGTTTATAGCTGACTTTTTAGGTAGTGAGTGCTGAGAAGTGTGCTGTATGCACTGTCCTGTTACAGAGAGTGGAGCTGGGCATGCGCAGCAGCTCTTGCCTTTCTTTCTTCATATTTTGCCTTCAGTTTCTGGTCAGATGTTCTCTGAACGCTGCTACATTATGCTTAGCCATGCGTCTTACTGTAGGAAAATATGTAGCCTAAGATCTTTTAGCAGCTGAACCACATAAAGAAAACTATCTTGCGAGATAAGCGTCTACCTGAAGCAGGAGATGGTTACATGCTTTACTGATAACCTAAAAAGATATGCCATGTATGGTCTGGTATTTTTGTTCGGTTTTAGGCTACCTATATAATATTTACACAAATTCTATCTATATTTAATATATGTCTAACTTAAACAGAACCAAAGAAGTCCCAAACCCAGGAACTCAGGCAGATATACTGTGAAATTATGCACATGGACCTTATCGTGGTTTTGAAGAAGTGTCATCTGCACACAGCCGGAATTTTGGAGAGTGAGAAAATTTAATAACATAGGTCTAGGCTGGTCTGTGCTAGAGAAACACAGAACCTGAAATTCATTTAATATCAGTTGCCAATCTTCAATTAAGAGCTGTGGTGGTGAAATTATTCGTAGGACATTGGATAAGAAGTCTGCAGTGGAATAAGCAAGAGCTTAACTTTCAGAGTGTGAACAGTCACTTGTGGTTCAAAGAATTATCTCACAAACTCATGAATGGGGAGTCTAATAAAGCAACGTGTAAAGTCTGCTCTTCATCTATGGCCAGCATGTTGCGACCATGTTGTTGCAACTCAGTGGTGGAACAGGCTTAGCAAGGGCTCCTCATGGAGACTTTCACTATGTGGGCAGGGTTTGCACAATATTATTGCAGTCATATGTACAACAGGCAGCTTTATCCAGAAATGTGGCAAATTCAGAATGGTTGAGAACACAAAACCACAACACGCTTGTTTTAAATGATGCAACAGAATTTTAATGAGAATGAAAAGAAAAAAAATATTTTGCAATATCAAGAATGTATATCGAAGATGTCAGAGTCAAATGCATTTTGAAAGACTGTTAAATGTCTCACTGCATTCAGTCACAAGTATGATAAAGTGGAAGATAAGAAGGAATTGAACCCATGAAGATATCAGGAAAGAACTCAAAGGAAAAATAGGAGAGGTGCGGAGCATGCAGAAGGCACTGCACTGAACAGGATTCGTGAGAGCTTTCACAAAGCTGTCACTCATCTGCTCACTGGTGAATCTGCATTTTGTTTTTCACTTGTACATAATTCAGGGGATATTTCGGTAGGATTTAGCAGGGCCCGCAGCTGCCACGGTTGTACCTGTTGTACCAGTAGGAGTAAGGGCTGCAATAGCCAGAACCATAGGGTCTACCATAGCCATACAGGCCCCTGTAGCCCAGGGAGCCATACAGACCCCCATAGCCACTGTAGCCATAGCCCCCATAGCCCCCAAGGACGGGTGCTCCAGAGGATCCCACAACCGAATCCTGGGGGAAAGAGCTGAGGATGGGGCCAGGGAAGGTGACGACGACCGGGGGGGGCTGGATCACAGTCGTGGAGTCAGGGCACTGACGGACACACGGCTCGTTGCAGCTGTCAGCAAGGGGCTGGGGGCGGTTGACGCCGCAGGCAGAGGTGGAGCACAGGTCGTAGCAAGACATCTTGCAAGGATGGAGGTAAGCTGCAACACACGCTGATGAATAAAGGAAAGGCACAAATTTAATGATAAAAAGAATTTGAAAGTTGCACACGTGGACTAGAATAATAGCTTTATCTTTCAGGTCTTGATTGTCCTTCCTTCTCTTCAGTATTTTTCATGAGGCATCTCCCCCTCTTGTAATCAGCATTGCCCAGGTTGCACACTGAGCAGTCATCTCTTCTATGGTCTCATTCCTAATTTCTTATTCTTGGTTCCCTTTAAGAAGTAGTTCTTTGTTCTATCCCACTGTCAAACACTGCAAAAATATTATCCAGCACTTTACTTTGCAAATTACTTCCACTATACTTTGCAGCCACTCACAGAATGTCTGCGTCTAAAAGGTCGCTTCATGTTTGTTTTCTACTAGCAAAACCAAAGCAGTGTAACCTGGCAACCAGCAAAGTTCATGTGGTAAATTAATGGGTAGCTGGAAGAACAACTCTGGTATATCGACTTATAGCGTCCTTCCAGAAGCAATAGCTAAAATCATGCTGCCGGTATGCTGAACCTGCTATAAACATGCCTTAAATAAGGCTTTCCCTGCCCTGAAGTGCTTGCAAAGTAGCTTGAGAGTCACAGGGTGGGTGAAAAGATTATTTGTCTGATTTCCCAGATGGGAAACCGATACACTCAGATAACTAGGGCTAGGTTTCTACTGCAGATAGGTATGCTGGGATCTGAGCTCTTCAGAAAGATTGTCACCGTAGGATCTGATCCAGCCTGAAAGAAAACCCGTGGAAAGACAAGGAATCTGTACCACCTGTGAACAACTTTTTTCCCCACTAGAACCAATAAAATATTAGATTAGAAGAGACTTCTGGGGGTCATCTAGTCCAAGTCCCTGCTCAAAGCAAGGACAATGTAAAGGGTAGATTAGGATTTCCTAGTTTCATCTCTGTTTTCCAATACTTCTTTAGACAATACTTCTATATTCTTTCTGGTTAAGCTTGTTCCCTCAACAAATACATACGTATACATAGACACATATCAAAAACTAACATGCAAAATCCTTAAAAAATTCCTAATGATTGAACAAGTCTTCTGCTGATGTTCTGGAAGCTGCTTTGATAGTTCAAGTTTGTGCTAGCAGGGGACAATATTTTTTGAAAAACTTAGTTTTACCATTTTAAACCCAAATACATGGATGTCCAACACCAATAAATAAGAAAAATAAATTCATGGTAAAATAAGCCAACAATATTAAGTATCTTAGAATACTTATGAATGATTCTGACCTTATTTAAAATCAGCAGAAGAGATACACTCGGGTTTTAAGAAAGAGAGCACATAGAATGATACTTACCCTTTTCACAGAGGTGAATAAAGCAAGCAAGGTGGAATGAAGAGCCCTGAGTTGGGAGAGCTTTTATACAGTTCCCTAGATCATGGGAATCACTTAAGGTGCAATTTGTGCATGTACATAATTGGGGCAAACCCAAAACTAATATGACACATAGGTCCTCAAAGTTTTGCTGACTATTTGTTTATTTGTTGGTTCGAAGTCTCGTAAAATATGATCAGTGCATTTCATCACAGAAGCCTCTTTCATCTCAAATGGTTACATGTCATATTCATTCCTGCTATCATTCCATTCACATCCTTGGTGTTACAACAAGAATTACACTAATGCTCTTCCTTAGCTCCTCCATTATTAATGGCAAAACCCAGCTGCTCACTGCATGGCTGTGGTCACCTGATGTGCATAGATTTTTCCATTAAATCCAGGCTGTAAGATAAAATGGAGTTCATTAGAGCAGCTTTGGGGTCGTCATTTTTATCTTTATCATTTGCACTCTCAGCTACTTAACATGAGACCAATACTGCACCCAAAGGAAGCCGTAGAAAACGTCCTGTCGTCCTTAAATGGTTTTCTGTTGTTTGGCTTTTGCTCCTGAACACAATGTTGGCCTCATCTAATGAACAAGGGACTTGAGGAAATACCTCTTGCTTTCTTTGTTGTGCATTTGGCTGTGGATTATTCTTCCTGTCCTTTTCTCAAACACTGGCAAGTCCTTTGGACCATCATTCTGCAACCATGGAAGAAGCCCAATGAGATTTAAAGCAGAGGGCAGAAATAAAACGTCCTTTTAAAATGCTCAGATTTTTCTAGCAGGTCCTCTCACTGTATTTCAACCCAGGTTGGAGTCTAGAGGCAAACCAATACCCTTTCTGTTCTCAAGATTGCAAGGCACTTTCTTTGTGAAGCATTTGTCACCCACATTTTCCAGTTTTCTGTCTCCTGATACAAAGCCTTCAGGGATCTATTTTTCGGTCCATCTTCAGATCAGGTAATATTGAAGACTACTGAGAAATGAAATTAAATGAAACCTGACTGGTGGCAACTTGCTAAAGCTATCGGGAGATACGCCGCAACAGAGACAGAGAAATCATTTACACAGATAAAGGCCGATCATTGATAGAGTTGTGACATCTAGAGAAAATAATTAAATCCTCTGTTTCTGTGGTCTGATGTGCAACTGAAAATGATAAAGATAAGCTGATTATACATCTTATGAAATGCTGTATTTTATTTAAAAGTTTATATTTCATTCTATACTTCTACATTGAAAAAACCTGAAGATGCACTAATATCCAGTACTCAGCCATGAACTGATTATACCAAGGACACAAATACCTTGACTTACATATTTTAATGTGATGTCATTCCATAATTGCTAGGCACCTAAATCCAGGTACATGCCTTTAATCTAATTGCAAGAATGCATTCTCAAACCATTAGTGGATATTTTGCAGCATTTGAAAAGACTTGCTCCCTGGAAGCTTGAAAATACTATTGTCCAAAAATACCATCTAACCACCTCAAAGACTGAGAAATCCGCCTCATAATTTAGAGATAATCTAAGGCATAGAGTCTGCAGAATTAAAATAACACATCTGTAAACAAAGGAAGAACCAGCCTTTGTTTTGTGTGCTGCATTCCAAATTCATAATTGTTCCCTGTTTGCAGAAACTGCCAGCTCAGCCCTGTTCTGGATTTATGGCTTGCAGCAACAACAGTGTATTACAGGAGGTCATGAATTCCTGAGAATCAAAGTCAATAATTCAAAGCATTTCTGTCATATCTCCATTTTTGCACGAGAGGATCCATTTGTACTGAAAAAGTTTAGGTTTCCTCAGGCCTATTGAATATTCTCAAGTGCCATCTTTGCACTGACAACATCAAATCAACAATACCTGGAAAAATTCTTTGGGATCTTCAATCCCTTTGTAGCTTTAGTTAACTTCAGAAATACATTCCATGTTTATCTCTTAAAAAACAAAAACAAACCCCAGGAAGATAAAGGCTTCCTCTCCATCTCCTTTGTGAAATTGTGCAGACTTATCCCCACACATTTTTGTAAGAGAATACAACTCTTTGAGGGACTGATGGATGGAGAAACTGATTCAGCTCATATCTGCATCAAAAGAGTTCCCAGCACTCCAAAACCAAGGATTTCACAATTTTTCTGCTCAAAGCTAGATTTCGATTTCCACATAAGCCTTGTTTAGAGGAGAAGCACACATTGCAGGTCCCTGGGATTGCTGGTGCTCTTCGGAGCTGAATTGTCCCTGTTGTGGCCAATGTCAAATACTACTGAAAAACACCATCAACTCATTGTGTCCTCCACCTGTGAGTGGGGAAGCTAAACATGCAGAAACCACCCCCAACCTTCCTGCATATCACATTGACAGTCTTTAATTTCTGTCCTGGCAGGTTGTAATGTGAATTATATGTACTTAAACAAAAATCCTGTCCATGACAGCAGTTTGTAATTCTGATAAACCCATGAGACACTCTCCAGGTGTTGATACAAGACAAGCTTAATAATGGCTTAATAATTTCTGTTGTAATTTCAAGGAAGTGACTGGAATAAAGCCAGGTATTAATTTTCCCCCACAAGTCACAAGATGAAAGAATTCTCTATACTCTAAAGTAATGTTTAGGTCCTATTACAAGCAAATTTGAAAGGACTCATAAACTCCAATAACGAACACAGCAATTTCATCATCTCGATGGTTATACGCGTTGGAAATTGGGGCGGGCAACCAATGTTGATCTTGTTGATCAGCTGCTCTGATATAAAAGCTCTTCTCTCTCATAGCTCTTCCAAGCACTTCCCTTGACTTCTTGGTGACTGGGGTAAGTCTGATTCTTCTCTATTGCTATCAGTGTATCTTTTTATTGCTGGTTTCAACTTCGGTTGATGTCCACCATCCATACTGCTGAGGGTATCTGCACTGCCTTGGGACAGAGATTCTAATGCTGGCTCTGGGGTGGCAGATACACCTATTTGGTGCATGGGGCAAGGCGGAATTCTCACTGTCAGGAACACTGGGACATGCATAGCACTACCCTCACTTCAATGCATTTAACTTATTCCAAAGTTTGCATGTTATGAGGCTCAACGTTTACAACTGAGAAAGTTGTGTGTGTTGTCCTGGTGCAGCAAACCTTCCGGCTGTCCTTTATTTTCTTTCTTTCTTTCATATTCTTCCTCAGAACCCTGCTAAGGACTTGCAGGACACAGTGAGTGGAGAAGAGTAAAATCACTCTTGGAGAAAATAACTAAGTTTAGAGGGAATAATATAGGCTGAATTCTTGGGTTTACCAAGGAGTCCTGGCTTGTCCTGGGAATAATAATTTGAAATGAGTTTTTTGAAAGACATTAGGGACTAAGATGCTGATTTATATTGAAATTGTCCAGGCTGTATCCATATAGTGGTTGTGTAGGTGGGAACTGGGATAATAACACTGCTGTCTGTCCTTTATTGTCTTGTCAAATGGCTTTCTGAGCAATCTGGGCAGTGACAACCCCATAATCTGTTGTTTCTACAACTCTCAACAAAATTGGGATGAGTGGGAAGAAGCAGCTACTGTAATTAAGTTATATATAAACTACATCTCATGTAAGCCTGCTGAACCCAAATCCAAGTTTTCCTACTGACTCATCAAATGACTTTGGACAAAGTCACTTTGCTTTCTCTGGTTTTGCTTCTCAGTTTTCAGTTTCATGTGTAGAAATATATGTAATTTCTTCACAGGATATTCGTGAGGGACAATGCTTTCAGAGCTAGGCATAATGTTTCCCATATGCCTTAGTATGTGTAGATGTTTTTTAGAGAGTTTTCAAAAATCTGCTTTTTGAAAAAAGATTACAATTGCAAAGTGGGAAATCAATTTATTTCCTCAAAATCCTGTATTTGACTCACTATTTTAATGTAAACTGTTGAACTTTGAAGTCTTTGTCTTCTACTTAGTCTAATCATCAGCGTGTGTTGCAGCCTACCTCCATCCTTTCAAGATGTCTTGCTACGACCTGTGCTCCACCTCTGCCTGCGGCGTCAACCGCCCCCAGCCCCTTGCTGACAGCTGCAACGAGCCGTGTGTCCGTCAGTGCCCTGACTCCACGACTGTGATCCAGCCCCCCCCGGTCGTCGTCACCTTCCCTGGCCCCATCCTCAGCTCTTTCCCCCAGGATTCGGTTGTGGGATCCTCTGGAGCACCCGTCCTTGGGGGCTATGGGGGCTACGGCTACGGTGGCTATGGCTATGGTGGCTATGGCGGCTATGGCTACAGGGGCTATGGCTATGGGAGTTATGGAGGTCTGTTTGGCTGTGGGGGCTATGGGGGTTACAGGGGCCTGTATGGCTATGGTAGACCCTATGGTTCTGGCTACTGCAGCCCTTACCCCTACTGGTACAACAGGTACAACCATGGCAGCTGCGGGCCCTGCTAAATCCTACCGAAATATCCCCTGAGTAAGGAATAACCAGCAACTGAGAGATACAATCTTGATCCACAGCAGTGGTCCCAAAGGAGATGTTGTGAAGTCCTGATCACNAATCTGCTTTTTGAAAAAAGATTACAATTGCAAAGTGGGAAATCAATTTATTTCCTCAAAATCCTGTATTTGACTCACTATTTTAATGTAAACTGTTGAACTTTGAAGTCTTTGTCTTCTACTTAGTCTAATCATCAGCGTGTGTTGCAGCCTACCTCCATCCTTTCAAGATGTCTTGCTACGACCTGTGCTCCACCTCTGCCTGCGGCGTCAACCGCCCCCAGCCCCTTGCTGACAGCTGCAACGAGCCGTGTGTCCGTCAGTGCCCTGACTCCACGACTGTGATCCAGCCCCCCCCGGTCGTCGTCACCTTCCCTGGCCCCATCCTCAGCTCTTTCCCCCAGGATTCGGTTGTGGGATCCTCTGGAGCACCCGTCCTTGGGGGCTATGGGGGCTACGGCTACGGTGGCTATGGCTATGGTGGCTATGGCGGCTATGGCTACAGGGGCTATGGCTATGGGAGTTATGGAGGTCTGTTTGGCTGTGGGGGCTATGGGGGTTACAGGGGCCTGTATGGCTATGGTAGACCCTATGGTTCTGGCTACTGCAGCCCTTACTCCTACTGGTACAACAGGTACAACCGTGGCAGCTGCGGGCCCTGCTAAATCCTACCGAAATATCCCCTGAGTAAGGAATAACCAGCAACTGAGAGATACAATCTTGATCCACAGCAGTGGTCCCAAAGGAGATGTTGTGAAGTCCTGATCACTGCCACCCTACTGCAGTGGAGCTGGGAGCACACAGCACATCCTTAATTTCTTCACCCTCTACTCATGGTCTTCTGGGCTTTTTTTCCATCTACGTGTATAATGGGTGGGATAAACCAAGTGATTTATATTCTTATAAAATGGCACCTCACTGTCCAACTGAAGAACAACCATTATGGAAGGAATTGCCTGCACTCTGACGCATATTCTTGATATTCTACAATGCTTTTCTGTGAATGTTCATTTCTCATTAAAGTGATTCTATTCTGCATCAAACAAATCAACTTTTAATTTTGATTTCTTTTGCTATGGATATACAACTCTCCTCTCTGTAGATGGGGAAAACTCACAGACTTCAAAAACACAGCTGAAATAGCCCAGCTACCAGTGAAGCCAGTCACCCTTTGTTGCACTCAGCGCACACATTTTGGAGCAGGAATGCTCCCTCCCCAGCTGGCCTGGGTTACAATAATAACATTATGTTTTAGAAAGAAACCACGCTAAACTTCCATTCCCTAATGAGGCACTTGAACGTTTTTGCTGATCGTAGGAGGAGCCCAGCTGGTGGCTCAGCTGAGGCTGGATTCAAAGCAGATTATGGGGAAAAGGATGGCAGGTGAGGCCCTCAGGTGGGAGGGATTCTCCTGAGTCAGAAGGGATTTAGAGAGGTGGGGAGTGAGCAGTGAAGGCTATTGGTGTGGAGCTGGTGAGAGGGAGAGGATTGGAGCAGCTGCAACAAGGAAAAGAGCACTTGAGAGGTGGGTAGGATGTCTAATGGACCTTTGGGTGAGGAGTATCACAGGAGAGGCTGAGACCTGCTGAAAATGGGGCTTTCTGTTGTGAGGACTTCCCGTGCAGGAGGAACTGGGAAACACAACAACAGTGTTGAGGATATACAGGGTTATGACTTTTTCTACCTTTTAAGCCTTCCAGGCACTGTAAACCTGTTCTCTCTGTTCCAGCTGTTCTTGCTGGCATAGATGAATTAGCCCTCGGGGTAGCTGTATGGAGTAGCTATTTTTCCATCAAAAAACCTCCCACACCTTAGATTTCATGATTATACAGAAAGACCATTACCATACAATTCCATTGTATGTCCCAGAAAACTTTCTTTCTTTAAGGACTTGACAGAAAATTAATTTAGCTTTCTGCAGAGACTATTTATTACTAAGGGCAGAGTTTAAGTGTTTGAGTGAGAACCTGAAGTTCAGAAAGATGTATCAAAGACTTACTGGAAGAAATTCTTACTGAAGTCTAATGTTTTTAGGAAAGAGTTTAAAATTAGTAATCTACTGTTTCATTTCTCTACCACTACTAATCTGTAACCAGTGGATGTACAACCAAGAAGCCAAATTCTTCAAAAATGTCAAGAATCTTTATCTGAAAAACAGAGAGGGCAGGACAGTAGTTCCTTCCATGCTGAGGGCTTCACACTGCTTTTGTGCATCTGAAATCCCTGATTTTTTGGGGCAGAACATTCATCCACATAGTTTAGACTGTTACTGGCAGCTGCACATGTTAGATTTCTCCTAAGACAAATAACAAGGGTAAAAACATGAGAAAAAAACACCAGAACATGGCAACTTTGATGCAATAAACTTTTAATGATAGTGAGAAAAGAAATACATTTTCAGAGTCTCCAAGAAGTATGAAACTGCTCTCCAGTCAGGGATACATTCACATACAATTGAATTTTGGTGTGGTGTTTTTTTTTTTTTCTTCCTGAGTCTTAGCTGTTGATTTGAACAAACAGGAGCCATTTTGAGCAACTTTGTTACATGTTTACCCTAGGCAATATGGAAATGTTGCGGGAGAAGCATTAGGGCAGAAACTGAAAGTAGAAGAAGAGAAATTCAAAAGGGACTGAAGGGGGTACAGTTCTGTGGTCTTGGAACAGAGCAGTGGAGGTTCGCCTGAACCTTTAACTGTGAAACCATCACACCTCGTTTGTCAGTTATACTGCACTTGGGATATTTTGGTAGGATTTAGCAGGGCCCACAGCTGCCACGGTTGTACCTGTTGTACCAGTAGGAGTAAGGGCTGCAGTAGCCAGAACCATAGGGTCTACCATAGCCATACAGGCCCCTGTAGCCCAGGGAGCCATACAGACCCCCATAGCCACTGTAGCCATAGCCCCCATAGCCCCCAAGGACGGGTGCTCCAGAGGATCCCACAACCGAATCCTGGGGGAAAGAGCTGAGGATGGGGCCAGGGAAGGTGACGACGACCGGGGGGGGCTGGATCACAGTCGTGGAGTCAGGGCACTGACGGACACACGGCTCGTTGCAGCTGTCAGCAAGGGGCTGGGGGCGGTTGATGCCACCAACAGCAGTGGAGCACAGGTCGTAGCAAGACATCTTGCAAGGATGGAAGTCAGTCTGTAAAACATGGTCATTTATGTTAACATTAAAGAAATATCAAACATTAGGTTATGATGAAGCAGTCCAACAGAGTATCAGTAATAAATATGGGAAGTAAACATATTTTCTATTACTGTTCTTCCTAGCACTGTAATCTGGAGGCTAGTTTTGACTTTAGTATGACAAAGTCATGTACTTTTCAATTGTATCTTTGGTGTTTCCAGATGACCTAATTTTGATAATATTACATGACTATTAGTTGACGGTTTCTACTTAATAAGTTTGATATTTCCTGCTCACCAGAACTCTGCTAAATGCAGCCATATGCAACCATGTATATGAACTATTCTTTATTTCCTAAAATAGTCAAAGAATTCTTTGAAGCACTAAAATGTTACAAGTTTTAGGTTCAAAGCTGCTTGATATACCCTTCTTCTGGAGCCTACCTTTACAGGGCCTGGTAACAAATGAGAAACCAAATATTATTTCCAGCAGCAAATAATCTACACGTCACTGGCAGCATGGCAGTAACTGGCGAGGACTTGGTCCTAAGTTAAAGTCAAGAGTTCTTGACAGCAAGTTAAGTTTAGCAAAGTTTGAGAGAAATCTGACTTACCCAATTCACGAAGGCAAGTAAGGTGAGAGAAGTGGATAGAAAGACTTAATGTAGAGTGCTTTTATACAGCTCTGTCGATTGCCTGGAGGACATGAGACATCCTATGTGTGAGTTCATAATTAGGTACCAACCCCAAATTGTAGGACACGTAGTTCCTCAAAGTGCTGAAATTGTTTTTGCTTATTGCTTGTGCGTTGCAGGCACTTCAAACCCACACATAGTGTGACATGCACACTCCACCACAGACCTCTCTATTATCTCCGGGCTTTATGTGTGGAATTATTTTTTTATTATTCCATTGCTCTCTTTAGCATTAAAGGGAGGAAGTAAGATGACTTGAGAGTCCTGTGTAATCAGGATGACAGGACAGTCCTTTCTTTTGTCCGGTTTTGGGTCTTTTAGTGTAATCAACAGTATACCTGGAGAAAAAATGGAATTTCTTTCAGGATCTCAAATGAAGGCTGGAGACAAATAACAAGGGTAAAAACATTCTTTCTGCAGGCTTAGCACTTCTACCTCCGGCTACTCAATAGAAGGCAAACACAATAATCAGGAGCACCTTTTAATGGCTTTTGGACAGTTCTCTACTAGTTGTCTTTCAGTCCTGGGGACAGAGAAATATTTCAGCTGGCAGTCACAAGTCTATGGAAACTGATTTTTCCAAGTTGTTTCATCAAGCTTTGCTTTCCTTTATATTTTATCATGTTTTCTCCTCCTATTGTTATGTGTTAAAGAGACGTACCTAGGAACATAGGACTAAGAGAAGCAAGTAAATCAGGTGATAAGACCTGAATACTGAAAGGGATTCTAGCCCCGACACAAAGAAGACAGACCCCATTGTACCCTGGTTGGGTTTTTTTGACTAATAGTTCAGTTAACATAAGCAGATTTCTGTTTCTGGACCAATGTGCATTTTAATAAAAAAGAAGGTAGGCTTTATTTTTAAAGAAAGGCAGGTCCAAAAAGTGTTATAAATAACGAACTGATTACGGGAAAGACCCAGGTGACCTTAACTTACCTATTTTAATGTGACAATATCTCATAATAGTGGGGTGTATGCATCCAGGCATACTTCTTATGTAATTATGACACAGTATGTACAAGCTAGTAATGGCTGTTCATGAGGTATTTGAAAATCCCTTGGAATGTTCTTGTAAAACTTTGAGATAGCTTTTTTTTTTTTCAGTATCATAGCTCAGAAAATCTCCATATGTATCTCCAGTTCTGGAAAAGCTCATAATTTAGAAATAATATGTGGTCTGAAGATAAGTATGTTGATGATTTTGATAACCATGATAATGATATGGTATTACAGTAATGGCATAAAGAAAGAAACCTCAGCAAAAGCCAGCATTTGCTTTTCCCAGTGGATTCCCACCTCAACTGCTCTCTACTGAAGATACCATCAATGATGCAGTTAGCTCAAGATCAGTTGTAGACCAGGATCAAGGACTCTTGAGGAGCAAGCTAGAAATTAAAGGAAACTTCAGGAAAATGTACCCTATCAAACTGAGCTGAAAGTTTTGAGTATCCCTGACTGCTTATGATTTCAGATATGCACTGGGAATCTGTCCACTTTTTGATGTCACTTCGATGACACTTTAGACACTTTGATGTCTAAAAGGTTGCTTTTCTCTATTGGATATGCAAGTGAAATAGGAGCTGCAGAAATCCTTTAACACCTGTGAATGGACCTTGGTTTAAACAGGAGGTCTTAGCAGCTTTGAACAGCCAAAAGGAGCCCGTTCAATGCACCTGCAGACATGCCAGAAGAAGGGCAGAGATAAAACATAGAAGATGAGCAGATGGGTCACCAGTAAGAATTGCATATTCTGGGATGAATCCATTGAGTTGTTAATGCTATTAGACTGTGGCTTAGTCTGTTACTCTGAAATCTCACTTCACAGGTGTCTTCTTCCTTTCAAAAAAGAAAGGTTTGGGGTTTTTTAATACAGTTAAATTTGGGGGTTCTCCTATACATCTTCTACAAAACCACACAGCTATCTCAGTAAATCACAAATTTAGCTGTTAATTCAATGTATGCTTCGATTAGTTTGAGCTTTCCATCCTGAGGAGAGAAAAAAAAAAACCCAAAACCAACCAACCAAAACCAAACTCTCCTTTCAGAACTAAATTCAGCTTTAAGATGTAGTTTGAGGGTCAGATAAAACCTAAGGCTGTTTTGGACATCTGCCACTGTGTGTTTGGGAATGCTCACAATATAATTTGATTCAGAGGATATTGAGAATCCTCTATGGATTCCAGTATGAATTGTATCACATCTCAGAAATAAACCTAAGCATACAAAAAAATATTGCCTGCCTTCCCGAGGATTTAACGATGGACTGTATTTTATCTTTAAGAAGAGAGAAAACTTACGTAAGGGACTTCGAAAGAAACACTTCACAGCAGGTTATTTCTGATAAACATCTGAGCATCATTGTCGTATAAGACAGCAAAGGAAGAATATCTATGTATAAGCAACTTACTACATGGTGCAACTCCAAAGAGAATAGAAAACTGATATTAATTTCATGAATCATGTTTTAGGATGAAAGATGCATTAATTTCACCCATCACTCTTTTAGATGAAAGAACCTTGTGTGATGTAATGAGTGTGTTTGTTACATGGTAATTGAAATCAACTAATAAAAACAGAAAGCAAAACAATTTCATCACTTTGAGGAGCTATCAATACAAAAAATGTGCCATGTCAACTAATTAGAACCACATTCACAAAACCAGCCTCTCATCCCTCGGGCAGTCTGAACTGTATAAAAGCTCTCTTCACTCAGGGTTCTTCCAACCTCTTCTTCACTTGTTCTTCTCATCGAATCAGGTAAGTCTGAATCTGCTCTTTAAAACTATTGGAATAAGTCTTTGCTATACAACTTAATCTAGGATGGTCTCTTCCATCAAGAACTAGTGGGTAAAATTTTAGGTGAAAAGATAAAGCTTGCAAAAATGGTTAAAAGTGTTATGGACAGCTGCTCTCTGCATTCAGGGTTGACATTTAATTTCAAAGCAAACTGAAAGCTTCTTGATAAGGCAGAAAATTAAGTTCATTATTAGTTCACTTCCAACAGTGGAAGAAATGATGTGACTAGTTCAATATGCATTCCTCTTCTTTGTTTATATGGGTAACTGGAAACTATTTTCAAATAGTTTAAATCTTCATGGTGCACAGGGAAATGCTGAGCTTAGAAGCAGACCTTCCATTATCTCCAGTTTATTCTATTACACTCAAGGTGCTTTTACATTAATTCAAGATAAATGGGCATGAATACTACCAGAGATCAGGCATTGGCTTAGTTAAAGTAGGACACAGAGAGGAATTGAGAGCTGTTGAAAATGTTCTGTAAGGAATTTATTTAACCAAGAGAAAGAGGTGTCATGGAGGGAATTTAAGGAGCTGACAGGTGAAGCAGTGGGGTTTTTGTGTTAGTGGGGACAGGTTGTTTGGGCTGAGGTTTTTTTCAAAAGAGTTCAGACCCCAGAATCAAAACACTGTGGTGTTAAGCTAGTCATAAATATCTCAGTGCTCTGATTCAATGTTTGGAAATTGGAGACAGTAATCTCTGTAATTCCCTTGTAAGGGGCTCATCAAACAAGTTACTGAGCAAATCTGAATAGACAATGATTTATAATCCCTGCTCTCGTAAGGCTCTGCACAAAGGAGGTCAGTGGGAATGAAGAGTTAGAGTCATGAAATCATGCATAACAACACACTCCATTCTTGGAGTCCCCGTCCTTGCTGATCCACTGACTCACCAAAGCATCTGGGCAAATAATTTTGCTGTTCTGCTTCAATTTTCATTTAATAGACATGGGTAAATTGGTATACTTCAAAGCACTCTTGTCTATAGCACTTTTATGTATGTAAATAATGTCTTGTACTTGGTAAAATCAACTCTTGTAGATTGACCTCCATCCCTGCAAGATGTCTTGCTACGACCTGTGCTCCACTGCTGTTGGTGGCATCAACCGCCCCCAGCCCCTTGCTGACAGCTGCAACGAGCCGTGTGTCCGTCAGTGCCCTGACTCCACGACTGTGATCCAGCCCCCCCCGGTCGTCGTCACCTTCCCTGGCCCCATCCTCAGCTCTTTCCCCCAGGATTCGGTTGTGGGATCCTCTGGAGCACCTGTCCTTGGGGGCTATGGGGGCTCCTCCCTGGGCTATGGGGGTCTGTATGGCTATAGGGGCTCCTCCCTGGGCTATGGGGGTCTGTATGGCTATGGGGGTTACAGGGGCCTGTATGGCTATGGTAGACCCTATGGTTCTGGCTACTGCAGCCCTTACTCCTACTGGTACAACAGGTACAACTGTGGCAGCTGCGGGCCCTGCTAAATCCTACTGAAATATCCCTTGACTAAAGAATGACTGGCAAATGCATGATACAATCTTGATCTTCAACTGAGCTCCGGAGTAAGGGGCAGAGTATCAAAGACTTCCACTTAATACAGGAGTCAGAATAGCTCCATAAATTACACTTCTCATTTCCTTCTTCATTTGTTTTATCTCCTCTTCCTTGCCCCTGCCAGTGGCCAAATGTGTAACTCCCATTTTCCCAGAGGACACTTGCTTCTCCCTGAAACTGCCACCTCCTGGGAGAAGCCTGAAGGAACACCTCTCTTGAAGCCTGGGGGCACAACCTGCCTGCCTCTTTCTTATGTGTCTTCCTACAGTGGGTGCTTTCCTGCACTTGCAATAAAACAAGCCTGCATCCAACACCGGCCTCTCTGCCTTTCCTTTCGAAGCCCCGCATGGGCTGCAGGGCTCCCTTGCCCTGCACTTGTCCCCTGCCAGCCAGGGCAGGGCAGTGTCTTGGCCCCAGCAGGGCCAGGCTGAGCTGCCTTTGGGGAGACCCCACAGCCCTGGGCACGCACAGTCCTGCTGCTAAGAAACCTATCTGCCCAGTATTTCATTGCTACTGAGCTGAAATTATTGTCTCCCCTACAATAATTATTCTAGTTGTCAGACTTCCAGCAGTTCAATTTTTTTTCACTAGTTAACTTAGTGCTGAAATTCCTTTTAATTTTGCGTCTTCCCAGGTGATGTACTAGAAATCATCAAACTGTGTTCAAAGACAGAGTGAAAAAAAAACGTGGCCTGAAGTTCTGTCAAAGCATATTCTGAAAAGGAACAATAGGAGGAAGGGTAAACAGTGGGAAACAATTTTTAAGATAGGTATCTGATGAGCAAAGATCAAGCACTACCTCCTCTTTTTTTGTTAATCACTGCTGTGATAATGGTTGCCTCAGGGAAGTTTTGGCTGAGTCTGTAAGTCAGATGGGTGAAGCAAAAAGAACATCAACTAATGCATTACAGAGGATTTACCTATTACGTCACTGAGACTCTTTCAAAGAAAAGCTCCATGCGCAAATGTACAGTTTCTTGATCTCAAACCCCTGTCAGTGTTGTGGAATAGCAAGTCTGATTTTTAACAGGCAATTAAATGTTCCCTCTGAGCCCCCCCCACAGTGTAACTGGATATGTCAGATGGCTGTGTGCTGTAAGTAATGGCAAGTTGAAATGAAAATTAGTCTATGGTACTCACGACTCTTGCTTTATTTTAAGAAAACACTATTTTATTTGTACTGATTGACAAATATTTACTGAGAATATTTTGACCAAAAAAAGCCTTTCACTGAAAGGTTCTCCCCTCTCTGCCTGCTTCATCCTACGTGTCCCGACACTGCCCGGGCTTTTTGGGAAAGGTCTGGGAAGGGACTGGAGCTGGCAGGGCCCAGCTGAGAGCCCAGCCCCTGCCCCATGAATGTCTGGGGTGTGTGAAGAGCCCAGGCAGCTGAGGTGGAGAAGAAAGGCTCCTGCCTTCTGGGCACAAGGAAAAGACTCTCTGACCCTGCTGCGGCTCCCCACCCTCATATGGCTTGAGGCAAGGACGCCGCTGCCATGAATTCCCAGGAGCTCAGCAACCAGCCTCCTGGCTTGTGCTGCACCAGCCCTGCATCTCCTTGGCTCAGGTACCTCTCTTGTGCTGAGCAAAGTCCTCTTTCCTCCCAGCTAGTTCGGCCCAGGGCAGTTCCTGGGACAGCTTTACAAAACACGGGTGCCTGGTTTCCTCTCCGTTTCTCTTCTGTTCGACGCAAGGATCCTTGCTGTCACGCGCAGCCTTTAAGAGGTACTTCAGTGTAAATTGTACATGATCACAGCTGAACACCTGAGCTCCAGCTGCCAACTTTTCCACTGATTTTCCCAATAAGGTGGTGTCAGGCAGGTACCAGCTAGCACCCAATTAAATGTGTATTGTGTCAGACAGCAAGTGCCTAGCCCAAGATAACAAGATTGGTGAGAGCTATTAGCACCCAGCTAACATGATTATGTAGCTTCTGTTTGGGCTGGATGCCTGTTCAGGATGAGCTCACATCTGATTGCAAAATAGTACATAGAGATACCCTTTCTGTCAGTGTCTAATGTTATATGGGAGTTATAGGAATGGAGGGAGTTTACTACATTGGTTACTCAAGGATCAGTGTCAGAAAACCTCTAATTCTTTGTTTGCTTTAATGGCATTGGCACATAATTTGGGAGCACTCTGTTTTATGTGCTGATAACATAAAGCTGAGTAGCATTAAACAGTAAGGCATCAGACTTTAAGACTGGAAAAATGAGATGGCTTAACTGATGGGAGTAACAGTAACGGTATGATCTTCAGTAACACAGTGCAAAGCCATGCACCTGCTGACTACGGAGAAAAGATCTGGTGTAACACAAGCTATAATCAGAAAGAAGTGACAGAAGAGGAAAAATTCTCTGAGTAGCCCCAAATGGGTGACGGAAGGTACAGGGAGATTGCATGCTCTTGAGTGAATCCATTGTAAATACAGAATACTGGAGAGCAGTGGTAAAATAAGCAGAACCTGTAAAAACAAGGGGAAGAGCATATCCAACTTCCCTTTTACTGCCAACATGTTGCCACTTCTCCAACAGAGTGAATCCAAGAAATTTGAATGGCACTAATTTTAAGTTAATTAATCTCACATGTACCACAGTAAGGGGTAAAATAACACTGTGGGATGGGTCATCTTGAGTAAAACTAAGAAAAAGATGATCAGTGTTTGCTTTTGACCCCAATGGCGTTACAAATAACCTGAATGTGAAACAGCAGCACTTTTGTAGAAGTACAAAGATTCGGAGAGTGAGAGGGCAGCATCATGCCTCTTCTGGAAGACTGTGAACAGTAGCTAAAACACAACCCTCTAATATATAAATATTATGGCCGAAATATATATCTACACACATATTTGCATATAAGTATGCACACATTTCTTGAAGAGTCATCTGTAGTCCACACACCTGCTCGAAATTCATTGCTACACTTCTGTAATTGATTCACTCCTCTCCCCAATAAGGGAAAAGAAGTTTTTTCCTAAGCTGAGCACCAATCATCTAGAGCTGAAAAAGGACAAACCAGGAATCGCCTCTTAACTCCTAGGTATGGCAACACATAAAATATCACCGCGTGAAATACGGAGAGAGCAGCATATAACCTCCCAATGCTCCCAGGCACCAAAATTCAGACAAGGAGGGAGGGAGACACCAGGTGCATGCAGGAAATC
>VYZW01028258.1:4521-17670 GCA_013401315.1 Balaeniceps rex
AATCTGGAGAATACAATGCCATTTCAGTATAACATCCAGTGAGCACTTAGTTTCATCATAGCCTATAAAGTATATTTTTTCCACCCCAAATTATATGAGTTTTGGCAGAAAAAAAGGCATTAACTTCCACCTCAAGCTGTCAGAATTTGTTTTTTAAAAAATCAAATAATTTTCTTCTATGATAAGTCACAAGGGACAAATCTGGAAACATACAAGGCCAAGTCTGAGTCAACTTACACCCTTTTCAACCCCATTAACTTCAGTGGTATTGGCCAGGGTTGTGAGTTAACTTGGAATATGGCCCATGGAAAGAACTCTGTTTCCACATGTTTTTCTTTTTTATTTTTATTATGTATGTTACAGCATTTTTAGACCATATTTCTTTATCTGAGAAATATTTGAAAGATAATTTAATTTAGGACATAACACAGGAATGACCCAATTAATTTGATTTAGATCCTGGGATTCAAAATAATATGCATATCTCTAAACATGAGGCAACATTCTCTTTCAAAAAAGGCTTTATTAAATTACACTACATTAACAGGAGGCTGCCACAAGCAGGAATATTCTCAGACTCAGAAGCAGTCTTTCTCAGATATGTCTCGTTGAGACACTCAAATACAAGCAGAAGCTTTTCTCTCTGTGGGAAGCATGTGTAGCGAATCCAGCTCCTAATTCAGCCCAGGCAGCATGGTGGAAAGAACATATCCAAATTTTCACAAACATCCCCAGACTAATATGCATGAGCTAACTGTGCCTGTCTGTCCATGCCGTTCACATTTGCTGTTTCCATAAGATCCCCCAGGAACCACACATGCCATTTAAACACCATGACTTCTGTCTTATCCTTCAGTTTATTTGCTGTACCCCGGAGCTGAGGAAGCAACAGCAACAGCCTGAGACTTTTGACAAACTATATTCTGAACTGGGTTTGGCCACTACTTATATTATTATTATATAGAACATTAAAAAAATATTTTGGGAGATTTTATGATTGTCTCTCAGATCTCAAGGGTGTTTCAAGAACCTTTTTCTGTTTTCACTAATGTATGAATTTCTCTACAAAGTAACCCCACCTCAACGTGAGCTGAAATTCCAGAACTCACCTGGTCTTTCAATTTCTCCCCTCCAGAAGCTAACTGAGCTACAGACATAAATTGATAAAGTAATCCTTTGCAAACTGCAAAGAATAGGGTCTAAGAATACTTGTGCAGCCATTTGCTTTTTGATTTATTAGCAATCTAAGAGACCTGTAAACCTAGTATTGCCTGGTCTTAACATTTGCAAACAGGGACTTTTTTAATCCATTGTGACAGTTTAGAGTTTCTTCTCCTGTTCCTTGGAGTTAGGCCCTGTATAAATATAATAAACAGAGTCCCTTCCCCTTTCCCTGAAGGTTTCTCTGAGTTTACAATCTTATTGTGTTCTTTACACAGCACACTCCTTTGCTTTAAATAATCTTTTTACTCCCTCCAGTGTTTTGAAATTTGTGGTGAGAATTTCATTAATCATACATCCTCTAACAAATACCTACACAAATGACTTTATAATATAATTGAAATTAGCTGACGCCAAGTAGCATAAATAGATCAACTGTGTGATTAACTGAAAATAGATTTGAGACCTAGGTTTTAGGACTGTTTAAGTCATCTTGGTTACTCAGGACAGAAGTTCTTAAACATTCACTTCTTCTATGTAATATAATTATGCACATCTAGTATTTCCTATGTTTTCCTAAGTTTTTCACAGATCCCAGATTTTTGCTCATGATTGCATATACTTCAACAAGTATGTGAAGAAAGATATTGCACATTGTACATTGTACATAGCACATTTCAAATTCTTTGGAGAAACCGCTGTTTCAAACTTCTAATTTGCAACTTCTTCCTGTAGAAATATTTAATATCATCCAGAGTGTGTGATTTTGAGGAACAGGTATTCATTTCTACTTCTGGAAATTACCCAGGTATTAAAAAAATGTAAATACCAAAAATCTCTGTCAATGCTTAAAAATATGGCAAGAAGTGCCCTTTTTTAGCTTAAGAGTTACTGGGTTTATAGATACACATCATAGAGAAGATCTCCTAAGCATTTATTTCTTTTCGCTTCATCAAAGTGTCTGAATTTTTTTGAAAGATTATAGAAATTAAGATAAAGTCTAGACTCTCCCCTACTGTGCTAGGTTTAACCTGCCTAAAAAATAGTTTATTATTAGAAAATCTTGAGGTGTTCTGTTTTTCTCTTTTAGATGTCTAACATGAAGAAAGACGAAAGGAAAAAAAAATGTTAGGTAGATGCTGGGCTGAGTGATAGAATTTTACCTGAGAACAATGAGTATGCTAAACAGTCAGAAAATTGTGTAAAAAGTTGTTTGAATATACTTTTACTTTTACCAGTGGATTAGTAGCATATCTTGCTGGGAAAAGAGATTGTTGCTGTTATTGCCTTTAGGCTTGTATAGGAGACTAACGGAAAACTTGCCTAAAAAGTTGCTTGAGCAAGAGGCTCAGTGGTGCATTTTCTTCATATATGATACACACCATCATTTTAAAGCATAACATCAGTAAAAGGAAGTTGGATCTATGCCATAAGGTGGATCTATGGCTCTGCTTGAGAACTTTCAAAATAAAAAAGTAATCAAAACAGAAGTGCTATACCAGTGAGGCTCACCGGTAATTTGGCTGCTGATCAATACTGTGGAAAGGGAACCCATTACATCTCAGATTAGACAGCTTGGCTGCAGCAACATGGGATTTCCCAGTCGTCTTCAATTTGTACTCTATCAGGAGTCATCTGTCAGCAAGTCCTTTATGGCAATGAATCAGAGCAACACGGTTGTGCCAATAAAAGACATAGTGGGTTTGAGATGCAAAGACTTGTCTGGGGTGAGAAAAGCAATTCAGATAAACCTATTTATAGGGGAAAACTCAGTCTGGTGTAACAAACCCACACAAGGTCCCACAGTGCATTTAAACCTCACTTGAATGAAATTTTAGTATGCATTCCCTGTGCAGCTGGGGTAGGAACGTATCTGTTATGGTCAAATACAAAGTGCAGAGAAGTCAAAGGTCCACAGAAAGCAAATGAAAGTAAACCAAAAGAAAACCAGACTCTGTGAGTCTTTCTTTCCCTGCCCAGACTTTCTGCCTAGACATTTCTGTACAGCCATGAGAGTTCAGGGAACATGACCCAGGAGGACAATGCTTTAAGCCCAGTAAAAAGTAAAAACAGTTTTATGTAACCATTTAATCATGCAGTAAATGAGCTAAAGAATACGGCAATACAGATAGGACGTCGCATATTTGTGTACTACCATAGTATAAAATGTATGCAAGAGATGATTATGGAATAAAGAATGAAAATAAAAAGGTAAAAATAAACAGTTTTTAAAAAATAAAAATATGGGTTATTCTAAAGAAACACTAAGAGACAGATTATTTATTGGGACAAAATTTTACATAACATATCTAAATTTCACAAGTAAGTTTCAAGAAGATTCTGAGTACCTGCACGTGAGAAACTCTATGAATATAAAATAAAGAGCAAGAAACACAGCCAGGGCGCCATACCCATCTTTTATTTTCTTGATGAATAATATAAGATAGCTCAAGTTACATAAGATAACTACATATGACCTGCAACAGGTGTCCAAAGAGACTGTGGAATCTCCTCAGAGGAATTTGACAGTACTAGGTCCTGAGCAACCTGAACATGCCTTAAGTTAGGTTTGACTTGAGCAGAGGCAAGGCTAGATGAACTTCAGAGATCCCTTCCAACCCTAAGTATTCTATCATCTTGATCAGCTGAAGGGTCAGGCTCAAAGTGTTGTAAATGGGGTAACATCTGGCTGGCTACCAGGTACTAGTGTGTTCCTCAGGGCTCAATTCTCTTCAGGGTCAGCTCTCTTCAATGTTTTCATCAATGACCTGGACACAGGCGTTGGGTGCACAATAAGTAAGTTCGACAATGATATTAAATTAGGAGGAGTGATTGATTATCTTGAGGGCAGAGAGGTCTTACAGAGAGATCTTGCAAGATTAGAGCACTGGGTAATCGCCAATTGTATGAAATTTAACAAAGACAAGCGCTGGATTCTGCACTGGGACGGGGCAATCCTGGATGTCGTATAGATTGAGGGATGAGAGGTTGGATTGCAGCCCTGCAGAAAGGGATCTGGGGATTTTGGCTGATGATCAATATGAGTCAACAGTATGTCCTGGCAGCCAAAAGGGCCAACCATATCCTGGTGGGCATTAAGTACAATATAGCTAACGGGTCAAAAGAAGTGATTGTCCCGTTATACTCAGCATTGGTGAAGCCTCACCACAAGTGCTGTGTGCAGTTTTGGGCTCCACAATATAAGAAGGATATAGAAATATGAGAATGTGTCCAAAGGAGGGCAACAAAGATGGTGCAAGTGCTAGAGGGCATGACTTATGAGGAGCAGCTGAGGACACTACGTTTTTTTGGCTTAAGGAAGAGAAGGCTGGGGGATGACCTCATTGCTGTCTACAACTTCCTCATGAGGGGAAGCTGGAACAAGCTCACCAGGGAAGTGGCCATGGTCCCAAGCCTGTCAGTGTTCAAGAAGTGTTTGGACAATGCTTGTAGATATATGGTTTATCTTTTAGGTTGCCCTGTGTAGAGTCTGCAGTTGGACTCAATGATCTTCATGGGTCCCTTCCAGCTCAGGGTATTGTGATTCTACAGTTCTATGATTCTGTTCTGTTTTCAAGCTGCTACCTCACAGTTTGCCTGTGGAATATATTGATTCATCTCAGCCTCTCACCTTCAGTGTTTTCTGATGTGATAAATCCTATTTACTCTAACCAAAAATAAGTTAGCTTAAGCAACAGTACCGCTCAGATTCTTATCTTATGCTATCTCCAGCGGTTATCAAATAATACATCCTCTGTAACGTAACACTAAATGCAAAACTGAGACCTATCTGAAAAGTGCTGGTATTAAATAATAGCTCTATGTTTTGCGGAGGGAAGACAGAGGTAACACATTTCGCCCAGTCTCCGTTACACACAAATGGAAAACAGCTTTCATTGTTACATCTTCATCTCCTCACTTGGCTGCAGGGAGCAGGCTTACCCTGAAGGCCAGGTGCGAATCTGGGCTCTCACGGGCTCTGCTGAGGTACCCCTTCGGGCACACATGTTATCTAAACAAGGCACTGCCATGCAGCCAAATCTGAAGCTGGACCCCACCAGCTCCATCTTTCCTCCCCACACAGCGGGTTTCAGGAGGCAAAGCAGAGCTCCTCCTGCATGCTAGTGTTGAGCGAATTTGGGACCCTGCTCCAGGAGTCAGATAAGAAAATGCAGAGCTTTGCTTTGGGGAGCTCAGCCTCTCCTCTTTCCAAAGGTGTCCTCCGTGATGCACATACCTGGTAGCAGTTTAGCTCACTTTGAGCCTCTGATTCCTTGGAACAGATTGGATGTCTGTTAAAACAGGCAAAATAACCTCATGTTCACTCTTGAGTGTTGCGCTGCACAACTATTCTCATTGATGGATAAGTAAAACAAACATTTCAGGGTGCAGGCCAGGAAGTACTCTGCAGTCCTGCCATCGGGGTTTACCCAGGGGTGTAAAAGCCATGCCAGGGCTCATGACTTGGGTTGTATCACAGGTTTAACGTTCCCTGCATTCTGCTGTCTCTTGTCCCTCTCTACAATGTCACCACTCCAACAGCAGGAGTAACGCTTGCTTAGCGTAATCCATAGGCTTTGTCAGAAAAGTGAGTTTTGTAAAGGTACAGTTTTCTCAAGTTGAGTTTCACACAGAATCCAGACGTCTCATTTCCTGGGCATCTCATTAAAGATGCTGAAAACATCAGAAAAGCTTCTGTCTGCTCCTGCAGAGGTGATGCTGGTCATACGCCTATGACTACGTATACTTATATATATGTAAATGTTTCATTAATAACTAAGGTATCGATATATGGGGCTCAAGCAGTGTTCTTACCTTTTATAGGACACACATATTGCATTACAAACAGCTCCTTGGCAAAATACTTTTTAAGAAAAACTGCACCACGAAACAGCTGCTGTATTTCATAGAACGCTAAAGAGATCTCCATGCTGTACTATGCATAGTACATACATCTAAGTGCCTTACACTTGTAAAAGCCTCTGGGATTTTCAAGAAGAAAGGAACTACAGAAATAAAAATCAGCACTTAGAGCATCATATGATCACTTCAGAAAAAGCTATAATGATTTAAAACTGATTTTATCCTTTAGCTAGATCCTACCTCCCTTCATCTGAATCACTGTAACACACATTTTGAATCCTCAGTCTGCTCCCAAGCAAAATAATCCAGGTTAACCTGAACCAGGCTGTCACAAACAAGAATCTCCATTTGTTTAGGCTGGAGGTCCAGAAAATGAGGACTGAGTTTTCCAGTCATTTGTACAAAACCGTATATAATTACCGAGGAAAACTGTTTTTTGTCCTTGAAGCTGAATTTATGTCACCTTAAGTATACACCAGGGCTACATTAGCTAAAAGAAATAGGTAAAAAAACGGAGAATTTAAGGAGGATTTGAAATTGATTTCAATAAAATAAAGCCTGCTGAAGAGTCATCACCAGCTAATACATTATAATCACGTTACTATGTGCTTAAGATAGCAGTATTTAGAGAACTTCTGTTCTTTGTATTATTTTAATTAGAAGATTTTAAATCATTCTGTATCACTCTCTCAGCCAAATTCTATGTCAACATCCACATTGATGTGTATTGAATATGTACCTTATATTTTTACAATTACTAGCAGAATCCTGCTACATTATCAGCTCCATAATAAAGTACTCAGAGAGCCTATTCACATTCTTTCCTTGCACTATATGAGTTAACTGGAGGAGTGTAAATATAGTTAAAATATAACTGAGTGTACACAATTTGAATGCTTTTAATTACAGTGGGAGTTAAAAGAAAATTCCCAGTAGGGGTAAGCCTTAACAATCTCACAGAAAGGATATCTCATACTTTATGAAACTTATAATACTTTATGAAATGTTATTGTCAGAGACTTAAAGATCACACTAGGAAAGAATGATGTAAACATTTCATACACGGAAACTATGACCACCTTATGTCTCGCATCAGAAAGATATGTACTTCATAGTTTGAATATAAATACAGCATGTTACATTTTTTTATTAAAGCCTTCCATGAAGGGTTAGATAACTAAAACCACTTACATTACCTCTAGAAGGTTTTAATCTAGGATATCTGTTCAAAGTTCGACATGAATCAGGCAGTGTTAAAATGCAGTGGATATCAATTCAACACAGAAGATCAGGAAACCTGAAAATATGATTTGGGTTCAAAAAATGTTCCAATTTCTAAATTTTATGCCCCTAAACTCCCCTTCCCCAAGACTGTTACGCATGTGTTTCTAAGAACACCTCATTCTTCTCTCAGAACAGTGATACCAGGACTCAGTCCAGGGCCTTATATATAGATTTCTCTGCTGTCCCAACCCCCATAGCAATTAACTCTGTCTTTCATAAGACGTGCTGGAGCATCTCTTGAGGGTGCTTTTTCCCTCTCTTTCTCACAGATGCACCTGTCCAGCAAAGGTGTCTGAAATTTCCAGTGAGGAAATCCCAGATAAAAACAAGAGTGAAAGTGCTGTGCAGAGCACGTCCGGTGGACGTGATCAGCCTGGATGTTCTGCACCCATCTGTATAAACATGCAGTGCACGGGAGCACGTAACCTTCACAGTAAGGCAAGTCTGACACATCCTGGATGCACTGGCCGCACTGAGACTGTGCAGAGGCAGCCTGTCCCTCCCATGCCACCCATCCAGCATGCCCTGAAAACAACGCCGTTGTTGTGCACCCACAGTGAACTGCATAACACTGACCTTGTAAGTTACAGGGAAAGCAATTACACAGGCCATATTTGCACGTCTAGTGGCTATTTGCCCAGGCTTCCTGAAGTCACGGCAGCCAGTTTGAGCTATTGCTTTCACTGAGCAGAATTTCCAAAAATTCTGGAAAATTTCCTCTTTTTTTTTGTCGAGAAACAATTTCCATTACCTCCTAAAAACCAGTTGCTTAGTACAAGTTTAGTGCATGTAAGGCATTTTTAGTGTTAGAATAATGTCTCATCAATCTCTGTAAGCAGCTTTTCATCTGTTTCCACTTTCCCTGATCTTACTCTAATGAAAATAAATGGTGTATAACATTTGCCTTTTTTTTGCCTCGCTCTTCATCTTCTCCAAAGCAAAGCCTGAGCTCTTAAATTTTTCCAACTCAAAATCAACTTCCACTCCTGTAACATTTGAATGTGCCTAAACTGAGCACACGCACTGTCTTACATAGAATGCACATGAACACACGCGTACACACACACACACAGCTTTTGTGCTGAGGTAGAGGCTGCTTGGTGAAATTAATTGCAGATCACAAGTCTCTTTTAGTGAACATGGGTCAAGGAACATTTGGCACTGATGCACACATGCCTTAATAATGTAGGTATTTTCAAGTAATAACGTGTGGAAGTTTGCCATGATAAGTTCCTTTTATGCTTATAATAAAATTCTGTTCCTCAAGACTGCAAATCTAGTTTTTTCATTAGTTGAAGTTTCTTTCTTTAAGTGATTCTTTCTTAAACCACAGTGCTGCTTCAGGTATCACTGTTGCCAAAATAGCTGTGGTCATTATAAAGGACTGCAATAGAAGTTCAAGTGTTTATTGCCAACTGGAGGAAATTTTGTGGTAACTTTACATATAGAACTCAAATGATATTTAGGAGGTCCCTTTCCTTCCTAGCAACATCCTAGGATGCATAAGCCATGCATAATAAACTCACAACAGATGTCAAATAAACCTAAGCAGCTACAGGGCCTCAGAATTCTGTGACCTGTTCTGGGTCCTCTGCTTCAAAAAAAAAAAAGTGTGAAACTACCTATGTATAGCTAGATAGATAGATAGATAGATAAATTCATACCTGTACATTTACACACACATACATGCATGCATATATACATCATATGTATATATTTTTTTTTTCACCCATGATGAAAGTTTAAAGAACAGGGTGAAGAAAGAACAGAAAAGGGCTACTATTTTTCTCATCCACGTAGTAAAAATGCAGAATAACTCTAGGGAGACAGAGAAAGTTTTCTTACGGTAAAAGTAACATGGCACTGGAAGACACTGCAAGTGATGGTTGTAGAATCTCTATCATTATATATCTTCTAGATTCACTGGATTAAAATCTTGAAGGAATGAAAAACGTCTCACTGATCTCCCTTAGGCTGGAGAACAGACTAGAACCTTATCTTTAAAATAATTTTATGATGAAACTCTTAAAGACAACTAATCCACCAAGAAGATGGAAGTCTCTGAAGAAATTTTTAATTATTTTAATTATTCTGGTATAGATCTTAAGAAATTATGTATTTTGTTTGCCCATTCACTTAGCCAAAGAAAGCAATGTGGTTTCATTCTGGAGTTTATCAAGTGTGCAAGAGCAAATTGCATGAATGTATTAGCTGCTCTTCTTTTCCTTTCAGGTATATCTCTGTAATACAAAAAGTGCCATAACTCCAAGCTTCTGCAATATGCTTTTGCTTTGCCACTAGTACAATCACACAAACTATGTTACTCTTACCACAAACTATTTTTTGCTGTTATCAGTGAAATTAGGAACTGCTTGCTTAAACTATAAAAGAAAAAACAGAGTATCTGTAACATATGGTGAATTTATCATTTCCAGAAAAGTTTGACTTATTGCCAATGTGCTATACCACCAAAGATCCAAGCAAAGTCCTACAGTCTGAAGGGGTTGTTTTGTTTTCATTTTGTGATCTAAATGTTTCTACTGAGAGTTTGTGATTTCATGTTCACTGAGATGTCCCAGAATCTCTCTGCTTATCTCCTTCTCCTAAGCAATCTTAAAAAACGTATGTATATGTTATCGTATGACCCCACTAATCATTACCAGGGCTCCAAAGGGGGGGTTCTGTTTTCTTGTTTTCCTTATAAGCATTGGAAATCTGTAGCTACAGAGTTTAATTCTCTGCAGTGGTAGGAGAAAGCCATCTGGCTAGGTTTCTACAAAGTGGAATGTATGTATTTACCAGTTTGCTATCTTGGGGAGTGTGCTGAATACAAGGAAGGCATGAAAACTACCAGAGATAAATACCTATTCCACCTACAAGATGTTCATATTAATCTCTTCTGGTCCTGTTGTTATTTGACTAGTTTGTTATGTTGCATCCCTTTCTGATTTCGTGGCAGAAGTTTTGAATTATTTCTGAAATACAGTTGGATTTGTTAGAGCAATAGTATCTCATGGCTGGTTTTGCTTCCAGTCTCAATGAATAAGTCTGAAGGTAGTATCTCCTCCATGTACTGAAGTTCTATATTCCTTTTGCTCATAAAACAGATGATGTTAATTATAACTAATCCTTTTGGAGTTAGTCTTACATAACTTTCCATAAAGTCTTACAGAGATTATTTTTTCTTTCTCAATAACTTTTTCTGAATTTTTTTTATTCATTTAAGGGACAAATCTTTAACTGGCATCTGCCAAATGAAAATATGGTATATCTTTCACTTCAGTGGTTCTTACACTAGAGCTTCTTTTGTTTCCTACAACAAAACATCTTATTGAAATCCCATCTAGCAGTACTGCAGTATGTCCAGTGAACCCCCGCTAATAAGATAAACATCCCCCATCTTTCAGGACACCACAAGGGAATACAACATTCATCCTGAAGCTTTGGGGAAGAAGAATAGCCTGTTCATCATCACTGCCAATTTTCACACCTGAGGATAGCAATTTGGTACTAAGGGTATGACTTAGGAGAGTGCATAGAAGAGTGTATGAGTAGACAAAGTCTTTTTACAGCATAATTCACAGTGCCACTTAGAAAACACGTCGGTTTGTTGCTGCTGTGTTGCTCCTTCACTACACCAACCTTTTCTGCCAAAGAATACACAACTTCTGTTGAATAAGTTCTAGAATTGCCTCATCCTGATGCTCTTTTACTGAAGATTTGCAGTCAGGAGTTCAATAGAGACCGTTTTAATTAAGTGTGCCTTTAAGATGTTCCTGAAGAGCATTTTGGGCAACCATACTTCCTCCTCCTGCACTCCTGTTGTTCCTACCAGAGCAGCTGTGTGCTTTTTATTAGCTTCTTGATGGACATGCTTTTAGTGTGCTCTAAACCTTTGCCACTGGTGGGAGTGTCTTGTCACATCATTAAGAGCAGTGAGTAAAACTTCTCTGACAGAGACTGGAAAATTGTTACGCATGTTGCACTAAAAGGATGATCAGGCAATCTGGTTAGAATTACAAAGACAATCATTCTTTCTAGCACTGTCTTCACTCAATGTGAGCAGCAGAATCAGCCATCAGGGAAAACACCAAGAGATGTTCCAGTCTTACATACAATGACTAATTCCTGGGTCACCACTATGCAGATATGTTCTTGCAATGATGAGCAGTGACGGAAGCCTGCTCTGTCTCATCCTCACTACACCTTTTCACCAAAAAAATGCTACAGCAGCAGCACGCACTGCACATGACAGCAACATTTTCCCCCTCGCTCCCATGAGCTTAGTACATAAACACATGAAAGTTGAACCTAGGCATGCCACACCACAATGAAACCTCATGTTTGTCAGTAAACCTGCCGTTTCCCCAACCCAGCTGATCAGCCCTGTCTAGTCCAGTAATATTTACTGACCCAGAAAAAATCTTAATCTTATAGTATGTAAAAGCAGGAACCCTATCTAGTTTGACTGACATTTGAGTACACAGCAATAAACCTACCTTTGTTCCTCAAGTTCTGAGTTCTGACCTTTGCACAATCCCTTCTCCCTCTGTCAGACCTGTTAGTAAGCATAGCGCACTGAATTTTACTCACACCACTTCTACCATCAATTTAAACTCAATGATACTAGACAGCCCGAGTTTATCCAGGAGACCACTCAAGAATACAGCCCTAACCTTAACTCAGCAAGCGAGGTGGGATGAGGCAATAAATCCAGTTCACTGACTACGGCTAGACTATACTCATATCTTAACCCCAGCCTCAGCAAGAGCTCTAATGATACCTGACAGGTCCTGACTATAATAGCAAAAGACTGGTCAAGTTCAATTCTAAACTGAGTCCAGCTGTCCTTTCTTGATTGGCAGTATTGCTAGCTCATTGTGCCCTGCTAACCTGAGTCCTACACTTCCTAACAGCTCTAGCACTAGATGTCTGGGTTTCTCAGCTCTGCTCCATCTCACCAAAATTAAAAAAACCTTGCCATGACTATATACAATATACTTCTTTTTGTCTCTGCCTCTGTACTAATCTTACCTATATGATTCCAGACTTGACTGAGCTCTATGGCCTTTGTTAGATCTAGTAATAAACCTACTGATTGATAACTATGGGACCAAACACAATCCTATTCCCAGCAAGAGGCTCAGAGCTAATATAGAACCCTCCATATCTTTAAGTCAAATTTAAGCATCCCGTTTCTCTCCAGACCGTCCCTTACTGCCACCTTGATGAAAGAAGCGTACCTCTTTCTCCTCCTTTCTCCTCATAGCCTTGTGTCATTCAGCTACCAGCAGGAAAAGTAGAGGTGAGAGAAGGAGGGAGATACAGGCAAATCTGGAGTGAAAGACAAAAGGACATTCCCTCTCTGTTCAGCCTCCACCAATGTAAACCATATTTTTCAGCCCAGCCTTCTATCTGTCCTACACCTCTGAACTGACAGTGTTACCAGCACATGACCAGAAATATCCACAGGGAAATAAGCTATCATGATTATCAAGTTACTATGGTAACCAGCTCCAAAATCACTGTAATTCAATGTGATAGTTTTATCTAAACCCTAACACAGACTATCCTTATCCTGAATACACTTCTGGGTTGTACAACAGCCAAACTTGAAAATGAATCACTGCTGTTCTAAGCCCAGGTTGGGATTTGATTGTTTGTGGAACACTTAGAATCCATTATCTTCAAACTTATGAAATCTTAGCACTAGATTAGTCAATGTGCAGCAAAACCCTAGAGAAGCCCAACTTACAGTCTCCTTTAGAGCCTTAGAATAGCACCATAGAATTATAGAATGCTTTGGGACCTTTAGAGGTCATCTAGTCCAACCCCCCTGCA
>VYZW01028262.1:0-14192 GCA_013401315.1 Balaeniceps rex
TCCTAATAAAGCTGTTGCTTTGTAGCAGAACACCAGGTTTGTCTATCAAAGCAAACATTTTTTCTAAGAGTGTGATAGTACTCGGGAACAGACTGAGCAGTGCATCTTCATCTCTGGGCTAAACTTTTATTCTGGGGAGGAGGATGCAAAGAATTTGTGCAAGGAATTTTTGGTTCTATTTAGTCCTCATTTTCAGAGGAGAGGTACTTTAATGGTTAATCTTGGTCTGCTGTTGGAGAGGAGTTAGTGTTCCTAGGCTTAAATTCATAGTTTGTTTTGGCAGCCTGACTGTCTGTATATGTAAAATGTTGCTCTTGTGATACCAGGTGATCTAGAAAGTGCTCCAATCTTGATGTCTGAGGGTGTATGTTCATATGCATTTGATTGGTATACTGCTGCTGCGTGTGTCCTGTCTAAAACTGAAGGAGATAACTGTCAAGTCTCTGATCGTCAGGCAGGTATGTATTTATGTTCAGCAAATTGAAAGGTCGTGAGGGATAGAACTTGGGTTGCAACACTGAGTCCTTTTGATGTGCAAGAACAAAGCGAGTTCAGCCTAAGTCTAAGTCACCACAAAATTTGAGTGCAGCAGTTTTAAGCGTGTGTGTATGGAAGATCAGAACAGCACGAGCTTAATATTCCTCTTAGTGCGTGTGGAGGAGAATAGGTGTAATGTGCATTTTACTGTAGTAAATATCTCTGTATAAGAAAACACGCTTTTTGTATGTCCAAATTGTTTCTGGAACAATAATTACATGGAAGAAGGCTTATTCGGCGGGAGGTGAACTAGCTGTGTGACTGGTAGAATCAAAACCTGTGAGAAATGGCAGGAAAAAATTAAACTGATACAGTTTATTCTTTCCCCATTAGGTTTCTCTTTTGATTTATCACCTCTGGCCAAGAAAAATGGGCACTATATAGTTAATACTACTGAATACTTGTTTTACATAAACATCTGTGGCAGTGTGCGGGATGAGTTGTGTCACACGAAATCAGCAGCATGCCAAGTAACACAAAGGTGAGTAACTAGTTCTGTTGTCTGTAATAGAAGATCTCTTGTTGCATGATGTGTTGTCTGTATGTAAAAGTGAACAATTTGCCTGTGAAATAATTACTGTGCTGCCTGTAATAGATTCAGGTAATTTGCATGTAAAATATTATTTGGTAGTGCAGTAATTATGCTGCCGGCTGTTTCAAGCAAAGTGCACACGCATGTAATCTTGCTTAAGCTAGCTTTTGAGATGGAATGAGTGTGTCCATTGCTCCCCCTTATGTTTCCTATAGGGACTGTAAGCTGTAGATGAACTGCTGCAGCTGTACTAAGCCAACCCACAGTGTGGATTCAGGGTCAGCTGGTTTCCAAGAGCTGGCCTAAAGAAACACTGCTGTGCTCTGGATGAGTAGTGGCTGCCTTATGCAGAGGGTGGAGCCCAGAGCTTGCGTGTTGCATCGTACTTCCATTACTAAAAGTGCTGTGCAGGCACAGTCCCAGTGTGTACTGCTACTCTAACAGCATCATTGCTGTTATCTTCTACAAGCTATGTCTGAGATAGTATCTGTACACTTCAGGTTCCAGGTCAGCCTGTTGCCAGAGATGTGGTACAGTGCAAACACATGCAGCTGTACTTGAGTTGGCTCTATCTGAGTTACTCTCCAGCCAAAGAGTTCACTGCAGACACTACAAAAGTTCTTCAGGGAAGATGGTCAGGCTAGGTCTGATAGAGCCAGTGTTAAGTCAGAGTAAAGAAACCCCCCTGAACCAAAGCTGGTCCTGAGCTAAGAGCATGTGAAGGCAGTTTTCTTCCCTGGTGAGAAGAGTTGCTGTTGTGCAGTGCTAGGTCTTCACCGTCCACAGGTATTTGCATGGAACCAGTTTGAGCCCAGCATTAGGGTGTCTGCAGTTTGAATTCTGCTCTGGAGAATGGGAACTTGATATTTCTGTCACTCCTCTAGAGAAGGGAGTGTTAAAGTTTTCTAGATATCTAAGCAAGGTACAGCTTCCTTTCCTTTCCAAAGAAGGACACCTGTTCATGTTTCAAGCTTCCTTTTGGCAGCATTCTATTCATCCTAGCTCACTTGTATCTAGTCAACCTTACTTAATTCTTTTGTCTTACTATGGTGTCTTCTATAAACTTACCTGTGTGCTTACTACTTATAAGAATTCTCTTAAAGAGAGAATTGGTTTTGCATTCTGTTCAGTCTCAAAGTCCACTTTTTCTTTTCTAGTAAGGATCAATTTTGGAATCTTGGACTACCCAGTTCCAGACTTTCATATTATGATGGTCTGATTCAGTTGACCTACAAAAATGGTACAGCATACAATGATGAGAAGAAAACACAGCGATCTACCCTTATAACTTTCCTGTGTGACCGTCAGGCTGGAATAGGTCAGCCTGAATATCAGGTAAGAAGTTCTATATGAAGAAGGGAAGGATCTCCATCACCAAATCCTGACAATAATTGCTGCTAGGCCAGTGTAAGCAGAGATTCATGGATGGAAATATCCAGTATCTGTAAAGCAGACTGAGAGAAATAGTTCTTTCTCTTGGTGTATCTGCCTCTTGTTACAGCCATAAAGCTTGTCTTGACCACTGAACAGTAAGCTGTTCGCCTCGATCCACATTCTTACTTCCCTCTTCTATAGTCTCTGGGCCATGTAATTACTAGTGCTTTTGATCATCTTGTATTTCTAGCTGAAAAAAAACCAAACTGGCTGAGAAGTAACAAGTGGTAGGACTGTGTGTCCTGTAACACAGCAGACAGCAGTAACATTGCTGTAATTGCTCTGGTTCTGTTATTTTTGGAAAGCGTATTTTTGGTGACACAGCAAATGACAAGATCTACAACAAAACAGAACTACACAAATCAGTCTGAGAAGGTATATCCCAAAACCAAGGGGAAATAACAAGCTTAACATATAAAGGAGTAGCTGTGAGTTGCAAAGTATTCTGTGTGGAAAACCTCACTGACCTATTCTGCTGTTTTTTAGATAGAAGATAACTATACCTACAACTTCAGGTGGTACACTGAATATGCTTGCCCTGAAATGCCGCTGGAGTGTATTGTGACTGATCCCAACACCATGGACCAGTATGACTTGTCAAGGTAGGAAAGTAACATATACAACATAACTTGGCTATCCTAGTCTAGTGTTCTGGCTGATAGCTTAGCGCTGGATGAAGTTGGTTTTGGGTGTAGACAGCGCTAGAAACTTAATCTGTTGTGACAATCTTAATTGCAAGTATCTTGAAATGAAGACAGTATTTCCCTCTAGTATATTGACTTGCCTCCTAAGATGCAAGTTGACTTTTTGGGATAGTTTTGCTTAATAAAAACTTACTACTTTGTCAACTGTGCTCTACTTCCTACAAGTATTCTTTTTAATTGTAACACTTGAAAATGAGGGGAAAAAAGTTATTCTGAAATGCCTTATGGTTGCTCTGTTTCTTGAGACTGACAGAGAAAGCTAGACAGAATCTATGAAGAATGTGTGTTTTTAGCGTAGAACTTTCTCTTCCTGCTCAGCTTGGCAAAATCTGAGAAGAGAGGTGAAAACTGGTATGCCATGGATAATTCAAGACCAAATGAGCGCAAGAAGTACTACATAAATGTCTGTCGACCACTGATTGCTGTCCCAGGATGCGACCGGCGAGCATCTGTCTGTCAGATGGAATATCTGCATGATCATGTGAGTAGCCTTTCCATCCCAGCTCAGAGCTGGTTTGCCAAATGAGTGAGATTAAGGGGTATGCAAGATAGGCACATGAGTTCTGGCTTCTTTGTGCAAAATACAGTGGTATTCTGTGCATCTGTAATGTTGGCATAATCATTGCAGAATGGTGGACCACCTGTCCACCTCTTCAAAAACCAAAGCTTTAATTTTTAAAAGTGTGCCAATGTCGTGTTTGACACAATTCTTTGTCCTGTGTTGCAGAGGCAGACAGACTGCATCTCTTCTGTGTAAACTGCTGTGCTCTTAGAGACTGCTAGCATTGCTTTAGCAACAGGCTGCTCTCCTGGGTATTCTGTCTTGTTTCTAGCTTGTTTTAGATTGAACTGTGGAAGAAATGTATTTAAAGATTCTTTGTCACCCCCTTCTGAGCTCTCTTTGGCTTTGAGGAGTAGATTAGGCAGAAGTTGCCAAACCAAAAAAAAAAAAGTGGTGGGTATGGGCTTCTACTTCTATATTTCCCTGAAGTGTAACAACTTATTGTGGGACTGTTTGTGCTGGCAGCTGGGTGGACACTTTGCCTGAGGCCTGGCTTCAGTGCTACTCAAAACTGTAGGGAAAGTTGAACTAGAAGCTCACCAACCTGTCCTAATTCCTTCTGTAAAATGGAGAGAATACCTTCCCTCCATACTGTTGAAGAGGATGTCTGAGTGACTGAATCTGTACATCATCATCATGGCACTTGAACTAAATATTACTAGTTCCCTGTGCTTGCATTTGTCCTTGTTGTGTAGGGCTACCTACTTCGCAGCATGTGGAGACACATTAGGGCTTCACTACTTCATTGCTAAAGACAGTGGAGTAAAAAGTGAGCACATGAGCACATCGGGTCAACCTGAATGCAGAGTTGTTTTTTAAAAAAAAAAAAAAAGGCAAAAAAGAAAAAGCAGAAGTCTTTGTGGACAGAGCTGCTTTGGAGGTGTATTCTTCTGTTTGTTGCTGTCACTAACTTAAAATAGTTTCTTAAAAATAGGAAACGCCAGTTATGTTGCAGAAGTGAAGATTAATTTGGACCTTGGTAGTAGCACCTACTGTTGTTCTAATGTTCAGTTTCTGCTAGTGCTTTTTAGGCTTTGCTAAGCTTGGCAGATCCCTAAGGTTAATTCTAAGAATGCCTGGAGGCTTCCACGTACTGTGTTTTAAAGAGCTGTACAAATTAAATTCTACTTACTGCGCATGAGGCATAGGCCTCCCTAAATTCCTAAGCAGTGTAGCTGGTGAGATGATGGCGGCTGTTGTGAGGCACTACAGGCACCTTATTGTACCAAAAATAGAAACAACAAAGAACCAAACCATGTCTGCCTGTCTGTTAAATATGTGAAACTTAAGTACAGAATGGGGGAGAAATGTTGGGGGATCTCTACATCTTTGTTATCTTCAAAACTCTCAAGATAACCTTCTGTATACAAGATTATTGTAGTAGGTATTTTCTTTTTTTTGACTGTATCTGTAACTCCTCACTTGAGTTTAGAATTGCTGACATGCTTTTCTTTATTTCTAGGTTTCTTACTCTGAAGTCACCTCTATTAGTAATCTTGGTGTTGCCAGCAAAGAACTAGTAGTTGAAAGACCTGGACACATTTTTCTAACCTATGTAAATGGCTCCGTATGCATTGATGCTGATGGAAAGCAGGCTACTTATACTACCACCATCCACTTCATCTGTTCCAAGGGCACTCTTGTAAGGACAAATGATCTTTCAGTTGCTGCTTCATCATAGTATTTCCATCATATAATGTGAAGCTACATGAAGATATGTAGTGTATAGCAGATTCATGACAAGGGAGACTTCTTGAGGACTTAAAACAGAGATGTAAAACCAAAGCTGACTTAGATGCTAGAGAAGCATGTGTTTCAGACTCAGTATTTTATTGTAAGCAAGAACTAGTTAAAAACTAACAGCCTCAGTGGACAGTGATATTTCAGACTAGTCTAATTAGCATGAAAAATACATGGGGACTTAAGACTGAGGAGTTATATGTGCAAACATTGCAGATCCTCTTAAGAATATTGTAAAGTGTATCTTCAGGTTTAGGTTTTGCATCCTCTGTAGCTTGTTGATTGTAGAGTTCTTAAATCTATAAAGCTTTTGCTGATACAACTCCATATACTGAAGTTTAGACTGAGGGGATCATTAGACTGAAGCTTGCCTAGACTTGTTCTTGCTGGTTTGTGAATCTGCAGGTCTTACTCCCCTTGCTCACATGATCTTCAGCCCAAGAGGTGTGATGAAAATCTGTGACTTGGAGCAGTTATGAACTGCTTTGCTTTTGCCTGAAAACACTGCAATGAACTGTGTATAATTAATACTCCTGTTACATTGTTGCCTCAGCTAACAGAGTTTTGTGTTGCTTGACTTTTACTTTTGTTTTTTATAGTGGACTACGCATTATACCCCAAAACTCTTCAAAGCTTAGACTGAGGCAATGTCTGGTTATGCATGTCTAGATTCAGTGTTGAATTTAATCTGAATATTTGGATGTCAGATTCAGTTCTTAGCATGTCATTAAGCTTTAGCGAAGTGTTTAGCAAAGTTTTCAGTGGTGACCTTCAAAATAAATAGGGGACAGGGAAGCGGTGTGGGAATTGTGTGCATTTGTAGTGAAGTCTTTTAGAAGAACCTGACAGTTTCTTATAAAGTGGAATCTCAAACATAAGAAGGTTTTGGCTGTTACACTTATTCTGGTCTTCTATCTGCAATCTGTTTTCAGAGTAGCAGCCCACGGTTTATAGCTATTCAGGAATGTGTGGCCACATTCTTATGGGAAACTGAGGCTGCTTGTCCAATCAAGGAAACCAAAGATGATTCTCAGGTGAGAAAGGGGGATATAATTGTATTTATCTGTCGTGGTTTAGCCCCACTCGGCAACTAAGCACCACGCAGCCGCTCGCTCACCCTCCCCCTCCCCGGTGGGATGGGGGAGAGAATCGGAAGGGCAAGAGTAAGAAAACCCACGGGTTGAGATAAGAACAGTTTAATAATTGAAATAAAATAATAATAATAGTAATAATAATAATGATAATAATAATAATAATAACTGTAATGAAAAGGAGAACGAGAGAGACAAACAAAACCCAGGGAAAAGAAAACAAGTGATGCAACCGCTCACCACCCGCCGACCGACACCCAGCCAGTCCCCGAGCAGCGATCGCTGCCCCCCGGCTAACTCCCCTCGGTTTATATACTGAGCATGACGTCATATGGTATGGAATAGCCCTTTGGTCGATTTGGATCAACTATCTTGGGCTGTGCCCCCTCCCAACTTCTTGTGCACCTGGCAGAGCATGGGAAGCTGAAAAAGAAAGTCCTTGACTAGTCTAAGCATTACTTAGCAACAACTAAAACATCAGTGTGTTATCAGCATTCTTCTCATGCTAAATCCAAAACACAGCACTATGCTAGCTACTAGGAAGAAAAGTAACTCAGCTGAAACCAGGACATTATCGTCTCAAAGTACTATATTTTTCTAGCACTCCTGGCTGCTGTGTTTAAATGAATCTTGGCAAAAACTAACTATGGTGAAGTCTGATCCTGATGGAGTCTTGTGGTATCTTATTGCTTTCTTCTTGAAGTGTTCCTGAAACGTGTAACTTCTGACCAAAGTGTTCAAGTGCTCTCTCTCAAGAACAACTTACTTGCTGTGGCAATGAATCTTTCATTCCTTTACAAGGTTGCTAGTAAAACTGAGTTTATATATAAGGATATATATTGTCCTTTTTTGTGTACAGATCATCAAATGAGGCTTTTCTTAAATACTGAGCTACTCAGCTGCTTCTACTTTACAGGTCTCAACATAAACACGTTAGTGTGAAAACAACCCTCAAGTTAAAATTTCCTTGCTTTTAGCTAACCTCATAGATGTCATCTGTTAAATTGCACTTTGATATGTTGGTATGTGGCTGATATCAATGGACAACCGTGCAAAAGAATTGAATGGAGTGTTGCTACTGCCAGAGCTGTATTCTGGTTGTCCAAATTAAGTTGCTGATTGGCATGCAGGCTAGGAATATGTGTAAATCACTACTTCAGCTCTTTAAACAAGTTAGAGGTAAAACTTAAACAGAAGAAACACAGAAGGAGAAAATAATGCTGTCGTAACTTTTTTTTTCAGTCCTGCTCTGTGCGAGATCCAAACACTGGCTTTCTGTTCAATCTGCAGCCCTTAGCTACTGGAGAAGGCTATATGGCTACTGGCATTGGAAAGAAGTTCTTGGTAAGGATTCTGACTGTACAATCTGTTGCTTATGGATGCTGTTGTTGCATTTTTCCAGTCTTGCTAAGTTAGCAAGTGGAGCTTTGACTTGGTCCTTTTATGAAATTTGAGTTGATGGGAAAGTACTGTGCTTGAGAGGAGGAATGGAAGATAACTTGATGCATCTCACATGGTCTTAAAAGCATCGAACTTCTGGTTCTTAGCAAAACATAAGGTAGCCACACTTTTGAGGCTATGCATCATTTTCCGGTTCTGTTGCATTGTACCAGTTTATCTGCTGGTGCTGAAGAAATGGACGGTGGAAGCTTAGAAAGAGATTTAATCTTTCCATATCAGTGTTCTTAATGCGATCTGCATGTATCAGTAGTCCTAGGCTGTCCACAGATACTACCATAGTGTTTTTTAGTCTAAGAATAAACTTGCTAAACCACATCCTGTACTTCTAGTGGGGACAATTTGTGGACCCTGTAAGCTGAAGATTGAGGATATTGTTCCTGTATTGTAGTTGGTTGTCTTGCAGTCTAGAAATGACAGACATTTCATGCTGTTTGAAATAGTTCTTGACAAGTGTGTTTTACTGATGTAGAAATGGCTATGTGGACCTAATTCTTCTGATGCAGTTAATACTGTGTACACCCACATGTTTTCAAAACTTCTAGCTAAACATTTGTGGACCTATGCCATATTGTGGTGAAATCAATGGTAAACCAGCTGCTGGATGTGAAGCAGAAAATCTGACATCGGTGAGGCTGGTGGAATTGGACAAAACTCTGTATCTGTCTGGTGAAGGGTTTCTAACTCTTACCTACAGAGGTCCTCTTCGTGTGCAGTCAGGTGAGTTCAGGAAATATGTGGTGGAGATGGATGCTGATATTGTACAAACTTTCTGTGAATGATCTTCATTCCTTCCTTTGTTCATGTACTAAAACCTACTGGGCTTGGTGTTTGTCACTTAAACAAGCTAGTTCATATGAAAATTTTAGGAAGAAATCAAATCATGCAGAACAGTAATACACGTGCATTTCAAAAGTCCTGGAAAGAGACCAAATACAGTACAGGATTTTTTTTTCCTTGCTGAGTAGATGAAAAATATTGCTCCTCGCATGGAGAAATGGATAGTCAAATTGGGAAAACAAGCAAAATGAACTCTGGTTCTTTTTCTAAATGAAGTCATTGCTTTAAGCTTCAGTTTCATGAATAACGCTCTCTAAAGTTGTTTCATATCTGAAAGGTTATTTTTCAGTAAGCTTATACTCTCTTACATGGAATTTCTTGAATAAGCGCTCTAGTACTTCATGTACACCTACTTCATGAATTTAAGTCTGTTTCGCAGATAAGACTAATGAAAAAATGTGTATCTAGCTTTTGGATTCTACATGCTCTCCAACTGTACTGAAACTGAGTTTTCATAGAAAGGCATATCACACCTTAACAACAAAAGGTTTTTAGAAAAACAGGACTTTGGATTCAGAAAACTCAGATGCTCCTGTATGTTCATCCTCTGTACAAATTGCTATGGTGATATCTCTTATTTTCCCGGTCGTGATGTTTTTGTACCTCACATGCAATGGGAAACAAGTGATTGAGCTCTCATGTATTTTGCATTGAGAGCTTCCACCATTTTGATAACACTAGGATACATTGATGACAAATGCTACTCCCTCCCATAATTCTACCAGTTCTTGTGGGCTATGGAAAGGAGACTAAACAGAACTTAACATATGCTGCTTAAATAGTATCAGTATTATTTTTTCTGCAGTCATTACACTGAACTTCTTACGAACAGACAAACAAAACCCCCAAACCAAAAACTTCACTGTGTGTGATGTAATTTAGAGGTTGCTGGTACAGCTGACTTGATGTTTTATAGGTTTTCTGTTTCTTCAAATATATCATGTCAAAGACCTAGGAAGCACAGTTCAGTGAAGGTAATAGTGCTCTTGAAATGTGTCAAGGCATTCTGGTCTCCCATTTGGAGAGACAATTGTGGCTGCTAGGCAATTTAGCACAGGTCTCTAAAGAAAGCTTGTGTATTTACAGTTAAAAAAACCATAAAAAACAAGACGGTTTTTTCCTTGAAGCAGTTAGTAATAAGAAACTGTTAGAAAATTTTAAAGACAAGTGTTAGTTTAAACTTAAATTCAAATATTCCCAAGTGAACCAGCAGCAGATAAGTGTTTGTTTTACAGGAACATCAGACACATTCACGGTGACTTTCATTTGTAATGATTCATATCCTGGAGAGCTTAAGTTTGTGCGTGAAGAGATAAACAGTGTGCTGAACATCCATGATACTTTTTTTGAGTTTCACACAGCTCTGGCCTGTGCTCCTGCTCCTGTAGACTGCCAAGTTACAGGTAAATACCTGGAATTTGGGTGGGCTCTGTCCAGCAAATTTTGGAAGGATTAACTGAACAGCAAACTTCTGTACAGGAGGGCTTTAAGAATACCTGTTGTGAAGACATCTGTAAGACTTGAAGTCTTCATAGAAGTTGTAGAGAGGGAGAGGAGGCAAGTTGTTTGAAGCAGGCTTAACTTATGAAGACAGGCAAGAAGCTAATGTGGAACATAGTGGTATACATAAGAGAGCTGATAATTACTTTGAAAACCTTTAATTCTTATCATGACTGGGTGCTTCTTCAGCCCAACTCTGAAGAAAATGGGTTAATTTAGTATTGGCCTCTGGAAAAAGGCACCTGTGAATTGTGGAGTAGTTATTTGTGGGAAGTAATTGTGAAGGGAACTCTGCTCTACATATGGTGTAGTGACATTTTGTATGGCAACAGTACCTTCTCTCAATGGATATCTAATGTGATTCTGAAAATTATGTGTATTCATCAGTGAAACTTCTATCATTTCAAAGCCAATACTGCTGCAAAGTATCTAATAGGTTACTTAAGTATGTTGCTTATGTATGCTTACTGTATGTACCACATCTCTTTCAGATGCTGCTGGCAATGAGTATGACTTAAGTGACTTGAGCAAAGAGGGTGAACCATGGATAGCTATAGACACTTCAAAGGAAGCAAAGAAGCGAACATTTTTCTTGAATGTCTGCAAGCCTCTGCCCTATGTGACTGGATGCCCTGGTAAGCCAAGTGGCAAGCATTTCTTAACTTGTGACTTCTGATGCAAGACCTTTATATGCAGAATGACATCCCTGGTTATTTTAGTAGGATTTCTTGAATCCTGCCTGTTCAATCACTGAACTTGCATAGACCTGGATGAGGTATGTCAAGGGTATAATAACCAGACTTTCTCAAACTGAGAGCAGTCTTAATGCTCATTAGGACTCTTGCATTGAGATGTGTGGGAATGCATTTGGGAAAGTGCATTGAGGGTAGTATTTGCCAGTATCCTTGATTGATATTTTGGGGTTTTTTTGTTTGTTTGGGTTTTTTTGTGTGTGGTTTTTTTTTTTTTAGAATAANNNNTTTTTTTTTTTTTTAGAATAAAGCCAAGTTAGATGTTGTTGAAGCCTTCTAACTGAATGAGGCCGGAATGAGAAGCTTATGCCGCATCTTATTGCACTTCTAGCCAGTTTGATTTATTTAACCTGCTGCTGTAGTCTTCTATCAGTCTGTGGGAGCAGATAAATTAGTGCAGTTTTAAAGATTTCAATGAATGCAGGACAGTAACTTGTTCTATTCCTCAAGGCTTTGGACACACAATGTCTCTAACTGTATTTATGGAAACACTTCTGTTGTGTTCTGCTTCAGGAGTTTGAGATAGTCTGCTTTAATGCTCGAAGCTCTCTTGAAGCTACTCTATTATGTTATTTTACAATGAAGTTAACTCTAGTTGTCAAAGCTTTGAACTAAAATACAGGCTTTTTCTTTTTCCTATAGGTGGTGCCATAGGATCTTGTGTGAAATACGGTGATAAAAGCAAGAACCTTGGAGTCATTCAGATAAACCCACAGGCTGCTACTGATGGGTCATTAAGCATTATCTACTTGAATGGTGACACATGCAAAGATAAGCAGCGTTATTCTACACATATAATCTTCCAGTGCGATCAAACAATGGTAATTTTCTGTGCCAACTGCTATTAATGAGGATTTTAGAGCTTGGACTTACTATAACAAAATAGACAGTGTTTATTCTTCTTGGAACGGAGAGGCTGGTTCTAAAAAGTAGTATCTTGTATACAGGTTTTTCCCTTGTCTCTCCTTACAACTGCTTTCCTGAGCCTGTAGAACACAACAGTGAACTCTATCGTGGAGTCCTGTGAGCCACCAAAAGCAGCTCTTTGCTGAAAATGAGTACTGAAATTTGATAATAGAGATCTCAGACTGCGCAACTGCAATAAAGGATTCTGCATGTACATTTTGAGACTTGCAATGTAATTGTTAGTAAGCCTCCTTCATGTGGCTCTCTTCTGTAGGGATCGCCGGTGTTTGAGCAAGAGGATGACTGTGAGTTTGTATTTGTTTGGAGAACCTTGGCAGCATGTCCTGTTCACAAAGCAGAAGGTAAGTGTAGTTATTTGAGCTTTAAAATATCAAACAAATATGTACAAGAAGTAAATACTTAGTGAAGCTATGTTTGTTTCTTACCCTGTGAATCTTTCTGTAAAAGCTGCTGGCTTGTGGAGGGATGTCTCTTCTGAGCTTTAAGCCAAATAGGAGTCACATCTAACATTAAAAGTACAATTTAGGATGACAGGCAAAAGTACTTCCCTATCTAGGGAAATAAGATAAAGTAATAATGCTGTCTCTGACAGATCATAGTACTACCTTGTTAAATCACAGGCAGACTTGCTAGTGTCTTGTAAATCTTAAAAAAAGCACCAGGCTTCATGAGAACGCAGTTAATGCTATGCTTGGCAAGTCATTCCCTGTCCCCCACTGAAGACTGGAAGCTATACGGTAAACTTGACCCTTGTTAGACAATGGGGGAGAGACCAGTGGGGAGCGTATCAGAGTTTACAGTGGACTACAGGACATGCAAGAAGGAATCACAGGTTTTAGTTCTGGTACTTGGCTGGCGCTTAGATGGGAAGTTGAGTGTGCAGGTATCTTCTCTGCCCTTGCAGGCTTTGTTTGGCAACTTGTAGATAATGCCTTATAAAACATCCAGACTTCCTGTAAAGGATCTATCGCAACAGTCTTAGATATTATTGAAACTGCCAGTGATCTCAAGTGGCATAAGAGGAATGTTTACAAGCTACTGCTCTGTAGCACACAATTACTGTGTAGGATACTGGTGACAAGAGTTGTGGTTTTGAAGGGAGGGAAACTGATGTGATGTCTTTAACTTGGTACCAACTTGTTGGGTGACTGAGGGGAGCGTAATAATCATGTGATACAATCTGATATTCTTTTAAAAGCTTCAGAATGTTGAGTAAAGGGGTCACTTTAAAACTGAGGACTTGATCAGCATCAAAGTTACTGATGTATATCAGCTGGTTAGACTCATGAAACCAGAATTTTCCCAAACCTTTTCTGTATACATCTTGGTAGACCTGTAAGCTGTAGCTAACATTTCTATTATCAATTATTTCCTAATTCGGTAGACTTCATAGCTGTTAAAAGAAGATACGAGACTGACATCTAGGACGACTTTTGCTTCGGCCTTGTGACCTCGCTGTTCTTTCCAGATAATTAAGCAAGTGCTGGACTTAGTGTCTCTGGTTCTGTACTTAACCTTCAGCATGGCTAAAGGAAGAACATGTGAGGCCACTTTGAGGTAGTTTTTGAACTACAGTGTGACTTTTGCATCTTGCTTTAGTGGCAGTTATAAAAGAAATGTTCCATTTGTGGCTCAGTCTCATAGTTCTAGATATTGGTGACTTCCTGAAACAAGCTGCTTAGCTGGATTAAAATGGTTCTTCAGTGTCATTGCCTTAAAGTGCCAGCTACTCATTTTTGTGGCCTTATTTGTGCCAGTAAGCCTTAATAGTCCTAAGTGTATTTGGCATGGCTCATAGATATTAAATTGTATTTTAAACTCTTAACTTTTCTTTAAAGGAGAGGATTGCCAGGTGAAAGATCCAAGGTACGGTCATGTTTATAACCTGAAGCCACTTTCCAATAAAGACCTAAAAGTGAGTACAGATGAGTATGACTACTACTTCAGAGTGTGTGGAGAAATAACAGAACCTTGCAAACCAGAGGCTCGCACTGTGTCATCGTGTCAAGTAAAGAAGATGGATAATACTTTCAGAAAAGTAGCAGGTATAGCACTTGATTGGAAGGAACTTAGAGAATGGGAAGATTAACCAGGGTGTAATTGAAGCTACTATGT
>VYZW01028286.1:0-11934 GCA_013401315.1 Balaeniceps rex
CAGAAGAAAATAACCAAATTATACTTGTTTACCCCATAAGCCAGAATATAGAATGCAAAAGCCCATCCACTGGTATAGGTTTTTTATATATATATAAAAAAATATTTATATATATGGATTTATATAAGCATATGCACATATATATAAATACGTATATATGTGTATCTTGTATAGTACATGTGTGTATACATAAATACACAGCAGTGTGTATATACTACACACCAAATAATGAAGGGATGTCTACAGAGCAAAAATAGGTATCCATTTCATTATAACTAGTGATGGGTCTGAACCAAAATCCTAGATCCAAACACCATTGCATTTGGAAAGTTTGAACCTGCTGTTTGAGATTTGTGGTTGAGTTTCATCTCTGGTTACAGCTGCAGTTATCTATGTATATATGCATTCTGGAGGATGTGTGTGTGGGGGCACATGTGCTTTTTCACAAGCGCATGCCTGAGTGGGTGACAGAGAATGTGTGTGCCAGTAAGTGTGCATGTGTTTACATACATACTTCCAGCTTTGGTGAACTATAATGTTACCGGTGTCATCTTCACTTGTACAGTTTTATCAGCAGCACATGAATGCTTCCATGGGTCACTTTTCAACTCTTTAAATCACTACATTGAAGTATTACAGTTGTACAGTTATATGTTCATCTATTCTTGCTCTGCTGTAACTTTTTATGTATTTTGTACTGCACAGTTTATATATTGTGATAATGTCCTATGCAACAACAATGAAAAAGGGGAAAAAAAAAAGGAAAAAAGGAAGAAAATTAACAACTGTAAAATATCATCTTAACTTGTATGCATGGTTAGTGATGTTTACGTTTTCCAAAATAAAACTTATAACTATGAAATGCTGGTTTTCTCTTAATTTCTTTCTCTATGTATCAGTTAAAAAGAATCAATTGTTAATATTTCTGCTGTTCATTTAAGGCTTGATAATCTTGTTTGATACCTTTGTTTAAATTTCACCCAGTCCTATTGTTTAAAATGGGATTTTTTTTTTTAATCATTGAGAGAAAGTTTCTGTGATGTTTGTTTTGTACTCTCCTCTGCTTTAACCGGTATTTTGTAGTTGCATAGTGAAATTCCTTTCTCAAAGCTGGTATATACTGTGTTTTTCTTTACAAGGTGGTTATGGGATTAATATGCATGACTTAAAGGTCAGAGAGTCAACCATCCTTTCCTTCAAAGCCCAGTTCTTTGCAAATTTCTGATATAATCTCCGCAAGTGGCAATGTTCTATCAAAACAGTAGTAATTTAATCTCACAGCACCCTGAAATGTTCTTTCCTAATTTTAAAGATGAGGAAATTGAAACATAGGAGATCTGAGTGACTTTCTCAAAGACATGAGGCAATGGCAGATGTATGCCTTCATCCTCCTTTGAAAGTAACACCACACCCCCAGGAAAACAATTTGTGCCCTATATGAATATCTGTCTATGGAACATTATAACTGATTGCAAAAATAATTTAAAGCAGTGGACTACTGTTGAAAGATGAAAGCTAAAATATCCTTACTAAGCTAGGGGCAATTGTGGGAATTACTTTAAAATTAGCACATTTTCTTGTGCAGGGGTCATGAAAACTGTTCAGAGCAAATAACTTGGAGAGCCATTATCTTTAATAGCAGGTTTACCCATGTATTCTTTACAGCGTTGAACTGTCAGTGCTATTCATTATCTCTGACCATGCACCAGTTAGCTTGTACATCTGTATGTGTCTGTGATCAACTGGTATTTTATAACTCACACAGAGGAACTAGCTAAATCACATAAATGCTTAACTACGTTAATGCAGTATTTAAGGGCTCGGCATCTGAGAATAACATACTCTTTGGGCATGCAGTGGATAGCCCTGACTCTTTTATCAGTGAACCCTCACTGGAACAGAAGACAAAATGCTTCTGTCCAGCAGAAAACCACAGGCTTGTTTTATTCTCTTCTACTAACATTAGCATGATGCGGCCTCTCACTGCTTATTCTCAATGTCTGTGTTATAACTGGGAAAACCCAGGCAGAGGACTCTCTGAAGCATTCAGGTTGTGAGAATCCTCAGGCAAAAATCCTGATAAACCACCCAATACCTGAGTGAGTTGAAGTTCCCTTGCAGACCTTGTGTATCAGTCTGTCTGTTGAACTTCCATTTCAGATCCACTGAAGTAACTAACATCGCCCTACCCCTGGCAGTCTTTCCCTTAATGCTTCCTCAGATGTCCTCTCACCCCATTCACAATTCTTAGTTCAATTTTCGCCCTTGAACAGACAGGCTAGGCAGCTGCTTTAGAAGTCCAGTTGCTTTTTGCTAGTGTGTTCCTATGGAAAGGGTGTGACATGTCTAACCTCTGCCGCTACCCAGTTTTTCAGCCACTCGCTCTATCTGAATTCACTGTTTGTACTAGGGGGGAGGTGGTCTTTTTCCACTGATACTGGAGAAAGTCGATACAGACTCTTGCTCCTCTTTTCCGTGAAGGAATGAGCCTGAAGTTTCTTGAAAATACAGGTTACACAAGACTTCTAGGCACTGTTTGTTTGTGAAAACAGGCCCTGAAGAGTAGCATTTCTGAAGTCTTCCTACATGAAGGATCTGCCTCATGTTTGATAACAGAAGATTGTTTTCTAAACTTTCTAGAAGAATGAAGAGAGAAACAAATCCTTCTAAAAGGATATGCCTTTTCAGTTTAATTATGGAGTTGTTGCCTTGGTACTGTAATGTTATGTGCCTCCCCACCCAGACACCCACACTCTGAAACATATGTGTTAACACATTCTCATCTGCAAAAGAAACTTCTCTCGGGTTGCTAAATGTATGGGTTTCTGTCTTGCCTGTGACTCAGCATTTCCCATGAAATGTTCATAGACTTGGCAGTAGTCCATCAGTTCAGAAAAGAAGCGATAATACTGCTAGAACTAGGATAGGATTTTCCTATTTACATTTACCTGTGTTTCATTTCTGGCTTCAAAGTAGTCCACCTTAAGGTTCATTGCCTCAGCTTTTCAAGGAATCGCACCCATGGCATGCTTTGCTAGTTGACTGCAAGAGATTAAAGTGAACAAATATAAATACACAGTCAATAGAAACAGAGAGAAAAGCAAGAGAAGATGGAGATTTTAATAAAGAGGTGAGGACAATGCGACAAGCCGAGTGTTTCTAGCACCTGGCGAGAAAGGCTCATATGGCAGCAGAATATGCTGGGGGCTTCCTAAAGAATTTCAGAGCAAGCAAGCTAGGCAGCATCTCCAAATACCAGAGACTGCATCATCTTTTCTAAGAGCAGTAGAGGAGGGAGCTAAGTCAAACTAATTCAAGCAGGCAAGCACACATGTCTAGCTAGCTACAATGCATTGTTGGCACAGCTAAGAGTATAAAGAGAGAGGGAGGGATTATTTTAATAGATTTCTTACTCCATGCACCAGACAAGGGAGGGGAGTCTGGCTGCCCAGACATCTGAGCAGCAAGAGGGGAAGAGGGAAGCATGATTGAACACTGGCTTTGGGAGCCAGATTTGTGCTTTGGGCAATGCAGAGAACAAGATTACATTAAACAAGTCTGAAGGGGAAAAAAAAAAAAAAGTGAAGAAAAGAGATCTGAAAAAACTTGAGTGGGGTTTTAGGCAAGAACAGGCCCCAAAGGTCTGCTAACAAAACCTAAACACTGAGCTTAGTAATAACTCTACCTCGCCAAAAGAAAACAGCTCTAGAGTATAATTGCTGCCTCATCATAATTGTAAATAAAGGATCAACCTGTCCTACCTGGTTGGTACTGGCAGGAGTTAGATTTAATCTTTGGCTCCCACTGGCTGGAAGAAATGTTCAACAGGAAAAGAGGGGTTGGCATCAGGGGCTGGGCTAAGAGAGGCTCTGAGACGCTGTTGCTGGCAGGTCTCTGCTGAGCTGATGTTTCTTCTCTGCGTCACTGGATAAACGTGCCTGCCTGAGCACTTGGCAACAGGTCTGAGCCTGCTGCACTAGTACTTGTAAGGTACACTCGAAAGGGTCTGAGAGGCTTACACTGCCCAAGCTGGCTTATTCAGAGCTAGCCCAAGTGTTCTTCCCAAGGCCTACCTGGTATGACTGGGACATCCCCCAGAGGGAAGGTGCAATATGCCAAGTGGGTGGATGAGAGAACACCATCGAGAAAAAAGGCCCAGTTGAAGGACAAGAGAGCAGTGCTGGTTAGAGAGAGGGTTTCAGGTGTATGGCAGCATAGTAAGAGGAATGAGATGAAACAATGTGGGAAACAGATGAAAGGTGCAATACCTGGGGAAGTTAAGGTAAAGAGGAGGAAGATAAGTATAGAAAAATGAGAAAGGAGTATAGAGTAGGGCAATTTTATGTCATTTTCTAAAGAGAAAAAGAAAGCCCTAAGGTGCAAAATCCAAGTCTAGAGGAAGGAGTAAGATAGCTCATGTGGTAGCATTTCCAACAGACTAGAAGGTAAGGGATGTCAGTGTGTAATAAACAGGACTGTGTGTCTTTAAGAGACCAATGTTTGTGTTTTCCCATGCTCTCCTATTGTGGAAATAACTTTCTGAGTCATTTCTCTGATCCTGGAGACAAACTGAACACACAAAAAACATAACAAAACACAATAGCAACGGGAAGAGAGAAATTCCTCCCTCTCCCTTCCACCACACACGCATTTTACGTCAGCAATCTGAATGCACTCAAAGCCTCCGAGTGGAAGAGAAACGAGGCGCAGACCAACAATGTTGTTTGGTACACACTTTTTGAATCAAGTTCACCTTCTCCACCACTGCATAGACAGTTAAAACATGAAAGCCACACTTCCCTGGTCTGTTACTTTTAAATATTTTTTATCCAGTCTCTTTGGTTAAAAGTCTTACTTTCCAGATTTTCCACAGACAGTGAACTGCAACAGGAATTCGCTAGCTTTTTTAAACTTCAAAGCTTTGCACTTCAAAGACCCTGCAATTTTTCTCTCAAGCCTCATGCCCCACCCTCTGCAAAAAAGATGTCAGTTTGGGACTCTCCTTCAAAATGCCACATTTAGAAGCTCACATACATCTAAAAATCAACATCACAACTATGATCTTCCCAAAGGGGAGTAATGAGATGGGCACCCCCACAAGCAGCTGGCCCCAAACCCAGGCTGTATCAAGACTTCCTACACCAAAATGAGAAACACCACTGATAAGACCCGAGATGAATCTGTTTGCTCTGCTTCTTCCTTTAGCCTCTATTACTGTGCCGAGAACTCTCAAACCCTTTGATATTACAGGCAATAAGGTCCCACGAAGTTGCAAGGCCTTACAGGTCTGGTTTAACATGCAACCTTTCTGTTGACTTTGGAAGTCATAAAACAAATCCCAAGCTTTCCCACTCTGGGGCTGCCGTACAAACTGCCATTTGCAGCCCGCTAGGAGGAACAGGACGACTTGACAGGAAGAAGGCAGAAGAAAGTTTTGTTCAGGATTGCCAATCCCTCCTCTGCTGCCGGGGCCGAGGAAGACATCTGCGCTCCCGGGCAGCAGGCATGGGCTGGCTGCAGAAGGCAGAGCAGGCTGGCAGATCCCTCAAAAGAAATGACCTACGTCCACCTTCCTCCCTGTGGGAGAGGAGTCACTCTCAGGGGCTGAGGGTTTGAAAGCAGTCACAGCACTCCCCAGCTTTTGCAACTTTCCCTGAAGACTGGGTAAGGGATGGTTTCCCCTCACTGTGCCCTTGCAAGCAGCTGTGCTGAATAACCCAGGTGAGCAAACTAGAGGCAAGCCTGGGAAACAGGAACCTTGTGGAGGGTGGGACTGCAAACAACAGGACTGGGTGAATAAATCAGGCCTGGATGTTGGCTTCCCTGTAAGAAACCTTCCATTAAGGCTCCACTGGATATTTTTGGACTCCACCTGTCTATTTTTAGGTGGGATAATTAATGCTGAAGGAAATAAGGAAAAAAATGAAGCTTTAAGTGCAAGAATGGAAAATCTGGTATTCTCCACAAAATCACTACGATTAAGAAGGACTAAAAAGGAAGGGTTATATTTCAGGAGTAAAAATATGCTACAAGTCACTGTAAAAACTGTATGTTACATGGTATCTGCTAAGAGAGGGGAAGCATTGCAAGAAGACAGTGCTTTACCACTTAACTGTTATTAAATAGGAGTGACGGCACAGCTGAATGCCCAGTTTTAAAATGCAGCTGTACTCTGGCTATGTTTTTGTATGGCTCTCAGCTGTGCTGAGGCTCCCAGCTTCTCTGTGTGTTGTGATCTGGCTTTGGGAGGGGCTGGCTGGGACCTCGAGAACAACTGGCACAGGTTCTGCCCAGTTCTGTGCATGAAGTTACTCAGTAAGAGAAAAATCACAGCCAAGTTATGAAGCATCCTCATCAGGTCCTTAGAATAATCTGCCTGAAGTACAGGGCTATTACAAGGCTAGAAAATCTGTTTTATGAACTAAGATGGGAGGTTCTCAGAAAAAAAAACAAAACACCCTCTTGGATACAGGAGCCAAAACATGATGGAACAACATGTGCAATGCTTTCAAAATTCAGCTATTATTTTACTGATAGCAATGGTTTACATTCACATCCCTCAGCCTTGCAACACAGTCTTCTATCAGTGTTAATGTTACCATTGCCTGTAGAAGAAAAAAGCCTTTCCTTAGTCATCTTCTGTTCATGTGTTCACATCCCATCTCACTCTGAACAGCAACTGCTTCAGAGCAGGGCCTCCTTGCTTGCCTGCTCAGCATCTTCTGCCCAGCACCTTGCAATCAACACAGACATGAATAGCATCTTCGCCCTCGTCCAAGGAAAAACACTCTGGCTCCCTACTATCCAACCACAATCCACGTTCACTGTTAGGCACACAAATTTTTATACTGTAGGGGTCACCCCATCTTGGACCAAGCCCAGCTTGTAAATTCCTGACACCACAGGGAGCATTTGTGTGAAATATCTAACAGAAGTGGAACATATCAGGGGGCAACAGTCAATATCTAAAGCACTACCTCCCTTTTAGGTGCCTCTAAAAAGAGTTGCCTCTTTGCTTTGGGGAGTATCACACAAAAATTATCTTTTTAACTTAGAACTGCCATTTCCTGTAAGCATGACTGCCATCTGGGAAGGGTTGTTGCTAGGAAAAATCTCTGGGAATTATTCAGAATAATTTCCTAATCCTACCTTTCCTGCCTGATAAACACTTGCCCCCATGTCTCTAATCACACAGAACCTTTGCAAACCTGCTGGATGAGGATCTGTTTTTTTCTAAGCTCAGGGAGGTAAATGTCATCTCCCATGAATGATAAAACAATTGGAAGAATAAGGACATGCTACAGAGTGTCTCTTCTAATGAATAGTAATTCTAATTTTAAAAAGGTTCACAGATGTGACAGGGTAATGAGCATTTGAACTACTTGGTGCTAGCAACATTTTAATGATATGAAGCACTGTTCAGTAATAGTGATGCTGAAGCATTTATATTTTGTATTTGCTTTCAATTACTTTTGATAATAAAATGTTACAGCAGTACTGTCCACAAATCTTAGAAGCCCAGATTAATGAGATATTTATGCTACACCTAATGAGCTCCTGGCTTCTCTGATAATTTCCTCAAAAAACAAAGAGTCATTGTATGAACAGCAGAAGCCAAAGGCAAAGCGGACTGGCTACGGTACAGGTTTTATCAGTTATAAAGATACATAGCCCCCTCTTGACTGTCCAAATCTAAGCCAGAGGCACAGCAAATACCTCAAAGGCCATCAGACAGCAATAGATTTAATTGCCACAATGGGAATTAGGCTCAGTGAGTTCATCCAATTCTCGGGTGACAAGTACCTAACAACAGCCACTGCCATCGACATCTGTGGGTACAGACACACACACACGCATGGAGCCGACATGAACACAGAATGGGTGCTTTCCTCCTTACGCAGATTCTGCTCCGGATAAAAGATCTGGATGCTGGAGCAGAATTAGCGCTGTTTGCCTGTAAGCACAGCCCTGCCTTAGAGCTGCCTTCCTTCATGTATGTGTCCCGCTCTCTCAATCCTACAATTCTTTAGTTCTGATGGCAAATTTATAACATGCTTGGTAACATATTAACAAGCCTTCTGCAAAGTGTTGGTTACAGTATTAAATCCCAGCTAAAGCCCGGAAATTCTGGAAAATTATCAACACAAGCGATGTGTCAGCTTTTCAAAAAGAAAGGGCAATGGAGCTGTTTAAACTTTGTTGAAAAAGTCAGGGAGTAGTTGGTTATTTTATGTAGTCAAACATCCATAATTTGAGTTGATGTCCAGAAGCAACTTCCTTTTTTCTTTGTAATTTCTTAAGTTAAAAACCTTTCTTTAAAGAAGAAAAGCAACATTTTTGACACACACCTTCTGCCAACATTTAAATCCCCCTAGATGGTACATTTGACAGTTTTATGTTTTCCTGGAATACTGTGCAGAAGACAAGAAGTCAATAACAGATTTTACAACCGACTCTGATACCAAATTAAACTCATGCTTCTTCTCTCTTCATGTAAATTATGTTGTTTGGAGAACGTTACCCATAAGCACTGCAAAAAGAGATAGAGGAATTTTCCCCTGCAATTACATTCCCATCATTTGCTGATTCCAGTGTTTTGTACTTACCTTCAAATCAAGTTCAGTTCTAGAGCAGAGAAGTCAAAACTCCTCCTGATTGTCTAGGCAGGAAATTGGACTTCAAATCTAATGGGACTCTCTTGCATTATATGTTTATCAGTATGCCAAAACTACTGTGCTGGGGACACATACAAGCAACAGAAAGTGCATATAAAATGGCAGTTGTGGAGATCTATCTTCCTGTGCTGTCAGCATTCGCTATGGGGCAGGAGTACCTGGTGACCTTTTGGGGCAGCTCACACAACTGAAGAGCCAGCCAGGACAGAGCAAATGACAGATACAGCAGCATCTGCCTCAGGAGGAATGAGGTTTGATCTAATGCAATCTCAAACGCCATGGACACTGACTTGTAGAAGTAAGGATCATCTGTGAGGTTTAACAACAGATTTCACGGGGCCACACTGGATGCTTGCTCTCTCTGTAACTCTGCCAAAGAGCTTACTTGCTGCTCCTACCCATCATACACAGGCAGGGCCTTACGTAGGCAGCTTTCTCTGGTCTACCTATAGTAAATATATTCATATAATTACTAATTAAAATGTATTAATAACTGGGTCCTGCACTAGCCACTGCCATTTGCTCCACCACCTTCCTACTCACTTCAATTCAAGGGTCAGGGTTTTTTATTATAACTGGCAGATGAAGTCTAATGTGTGATAATTTACATTTCAAAAAAACTTGAATATACCACAACTTACATACTGTTGAATCTTGTGTAACAGGTATGGATGCTTGGGTCTGCCTTGCTTTCATTCCAGTCACTCCAACAGTTTTCAACCTTTGTGGGCATCCTGAACATGATTTGCTGTAGAACGAAGAAGGTAAATTCAGTATTACTCTGCACAGCACTGAGACACATGGCTTTTCTGTTCAGATGGTTCTGTGACCTTCTTGAGTGAACAGAGTGACTTAATGGTATTTTCATCTTGCAAGTGCAAAATAGGGCACAACAGAGGGAGGCCAGGAATCCTTTAGGAATCTCTCCAGCCCCAGGAGCTCAGGTAACTGTCTTGGCTTTTGCTTCATCAATTAGATTTCTCTTAGTTCTTACGACGCATGTAGCTAGACATTTGGGCAAATGCTATGGTCACAGTAATAATAATAATATTGTTGTTCATTTTTTGTCTTAGATTCACAGCACTTTGTGAGTTTAGATTAGCCATTTAGCAGTCTTGTAAACCATTATTATCAGCTCCCAGTGTAGCCCCGTAAAGTCTGCTTTCTCATAAAGTCTTCATCGTCCCTCCTAAGAGACATGCAGCTGGCACGTCAGCCACAGTTTCTACTTCTGTTTTAGGATCCTTATGCCTCTTGGAGTTCTCCACCCTACCTACCTCTGGCCTTGTTTTTTCGTTTTAGATTATTGACCCTGAGGGGCAACACCTGCAATGCGCTCTCCATTTACAGTATGTCCCTGATCTATGACTTGTTCCTCCCATGTGGTAACTGTGATACAGATGGTTTTCAATGGTGCAATTCCATTGTCACCATTTCCGAGGTACACTGAAATTAGACAAGGGAGAATCAGACCCTACAACAGGGAGGAGAAACTTAATTTTTCTCATATGACTGTTACTTGCTCTTGATTTGAGTTTTATAGCTATGTTATGTTGCTTGAACTACTTTCATTCTGCTTCCTCTGAGTTAACAATATTAATAGCTTTATCTCAGCAAGGCGTCCAAGTTAGGTGGCATTTTGGGGAGTTTTTTGGAGTTTTTTAGTACCTTTGTACTAAATTTGTCCTTTAAAATGCACTTTTCTCTTGCAAATGTGGTTACATGAAGAAAAACATTGCAATTGTGTTATAAGTAGAGGGAGTCTTTCAAATGTGGTGACAACTCAGAGTGATACATAGATTTATTTAAGGAGACCACAGGGAGTAGAACACAACTCTATAAAGTAAAATCAAGTATGCACTTACATATGGTTAATTTTGTAAAACCTTTTTGTTTTCAAGCTAGTTACTTACTGAACTATTTGAAGTATTAAAATCCAATCAGATAACCCATATATGATACGCTTTTTAACAGTTCTGGCTACAGACCTGCCCTCTAGTTCTAGGGGTAAAGTTTACTCAGTTGGTAATCTTGAAATATATTGAAATGGCAAGGTTTAGAAATCTGACTCACACGGGGGATCCAAAACCCNAAGTTACCAGAAATCAACTATAAATGCTAGTTAGTTTGGTAAGGGAAAAAAAGGCCACAGAAGAAAATTGAAATTTTCTTCTTACAACAAAGCTGACAGGCTGGGGAGAATTCCTTTTTATCAGCACTCTGCAGGTATAGGCTATTTCCTCTCTTTTCATTAAGAAAACAAATTTTCACTATATGCTATTAAAAATAAGCATCTATCACCAGTTTTCTGTGCAGTGGTATGTGTTACCAGCACTGCTTCCTGCATCCCCACAGCGGGAGATCCATAGATGGTTCACTGGCAACAGCTGTCCAGGGGCGACTGCAGTGCAGGTTAGTGCAGTGAGCAAGCCATCAGAGAAGGAGGTTCACCCCAAACAGAGCCATTTGACAGGATAACCCAAAGGAAGTCATTATTTACTAACACTGGTTTTCCTCTTTAAAACTATGCACAAGAGAGATTAGCAACAAGCAGCATAAATTAAAATGCTATTTTCCAAACTTCTGGATTGACTGAACACTCATCCATGATAGTTCCAAGCACACAGTGAAAAGGAAAACAAGCTGAGGGAATCCGAATGTCCGGATTTTGGCCAGGATGTCAATCAGGGAGGTCAACCAATGCTAGACTTCAACAAGTAAAGCCTTATGTTGCTTTAATATCCTTCCCCCAGGGAAGTCTCAAAGTGTTCCTTGAGCGTAAATTCCAGTTCTGCAAGCAAGTCTGCCCTGCGTTATCCTGAAGCCCTCTTGGAGTTGATAAAGCTCTAGAAGGATTCAGGAATCTGATCATATCGAACAAATTGCATGATTGTGGCCTTTAAACCAATACAAAAGTGTACACAAGAATTATTTCATGTACCACTGCAATAAAGGTAAAATAATTCTAGTATCAATCAGCCAGGCACGTAAGTTTAATATTACAATGTCCTTATATTTAAGAACCGTATTCCTAGAAACCAGTCATGCCAGTTAAGAAAACTCTTCAGCAAATGCACAGACTTGAGCAAGTCCATAACCTCTACTGAGTTAGGTATGCTGACCCTTAGCTTCTCTTCTGTCTTTAGGTACAGCATGTTTGCACCAGGAAGAAAGGAAATCCTAATGGCAGGTTGGCATATTAGTAGATGGAAACCTTTTAAGATCTGCAGAACAGGTAGACATGTTCAAAGACTTTTTT
>VYZW01028312.1:571-20336 GCA_013401315.1 Balaeniceps rex
ATTTTAGAAAGCATTCAGCACCTCCAAGCACCAAAAATTCAGCCACTAAAAAGCCACTCTCCCCTCCACTTGACAATCCTGATGGTCTGCTACTCCACTTTCATCCTCCATGCTGCATGCATTTGATATATTTATTTCAACTGTGCATACTTCTTAAGTCTATGCATACAGCCCCCATCTAATACATTAACTTTCATGGGAAAAGTTGTTCCATTATTGATCCAGTTGCTAACCATTGCACTGTTCAAGATCATGCAGCTTAGAAAACTGGAAGTCTGAGTCATCCAAGGAGAATGTTAATCATATGTCACCTGGGAAAATTTTGCAACCTTGGCAAAAAATACTGATTTGCCAAGTTAATTTGCCCTCTTATTGTAAGAAACTCAACTTTCAAGATCTTGGGTTTCCTGGAGTTAATACAAGGAGGAAAACCCAGAAAGTGTTTTAAGACTTGTGAAGAAACCAGTAGAACTGGTAAAACAATGATGCTCAAACTATCTGAATGCAGGGAGCTTTACACGGAGAGCATCAAGAGGCTATATGAAAACAAGAACATACTGAAGCAAATTAAATTCTAAAATGAAATAATTACTTAGTTACAGCCCTGTTTGATATAGACAAGTGAAGAGAATACTCCTGTAAAAACGTCAAATTAACATCTGTGGAAACTGCAGTCTAATGTTTCACAATTCTTCCAACACTCACATACCTCATTAAATAGAAACAGTCTTTCTGACCAGCTCCTAAGCAATCTTAACTCTGTTTTAGTAGCACATAGTTCATAATAAATGAAAAGTGGAAAACTGTTTTTTGGGGTTGGGTTTTCTATTGGGGTTTTGGGGGGTGTGTGTGTGTTTGTTTTGTGTTTTTTTTGTTTGGTTTTTTTTTTGTTTTTTGTTTTTAACCACAGCTGCTTCTTAGAACCATGTTATTAGTACAAAAGATACAACTTCCAGACCTTCCTAACAGCCTTAGATGGATAATGTAATAAGCAAAACTCTACTAATCTGATCTTGTCTCCTATTTTACTACACCTAGTACTAAAACATGTAATATATGTAAACAAAACTTTTCTCTTTGCCAAAAAAATAATTCCAGGACTCCATATCACTAAAAATCAAAGGAACTCTGAAAAACATACCAAACACAACACTTAGAATGATTTACTGGACATAACCACAAAGTAGAAATTACTCGATTCTTAATAACACTACCAAGGTATACCCATTGTCAAAACAAAGCATTCAAAACCCACAAAGTATTTTTAAGCAAGATAGTTGGTCACATTAAAATCTTATGTATTCAGTGCACCTGCATGAACAAAGATCTTTATTCACTTGACAATATCATTCCAACTATATCTAGACCATATTAAGCATTACAGGTTTTTCAAAATTCTGCCTAAAACAAGGAAGTTACAACAGTTTAATGTTGTTTGTCCCTTCCCACTTGAAACACCATGTAAATACAGTGCTGTTTTGGTGCCAATAGCCCTGGTGAATAAGGCTGTACTTATTAATACAGCAAATGATAACAGCTCTACCTTACCTAAGTTTCCTATCCATGAAAGCAGAAGATACTATTCTTTAAAATAATTTAAAAAAAAACAACAAGCAAACAAAACTACAGTTCATCTTCATTCTGCCTCCTAATCTCTCTCTAATACTAAAAACCTAGCTCCATATCTTTGGTTCTCTTAGATCCACGTGCAGTCTTTACTTCCTCCTAGAAATTTTGACTACTGCTTTCTCCACAAGCCCCATGTGACAATAAGTGCAACAGTAGCTTCCATTGGCTGGCAAGAAATGAAGCACTTCATGATAGTTCAGCTAGATGTACAACCATCCAGCAGTAATGTACAACAGGACTGCCAAATACATTTCATATGGTCTACATGAAATCTGGCAGACCTCCCATACGGCATCTCACTGCAGGAGTTATAACTGATGGAAATGTTTACAAAAAAACACTTACAAACAAAGTCGTCATGTTTCACACAGATCCATCTTAATTCCAAATCCAGAAAGTAAATTGGCACGTACATGTGATTAATTCCAGTAAAGAATGATGAATTTGAAGTACTTATTCTGCAATCATAAATACAGTTCTAACGAGGCAGAGTGACTACTTCAGTGAAATGGATCACAATGTTAAAATTGTCATTATCTTAAACATGAAAGCTATCTCCTCCCAGAGTGCAATGTCCAGGCAATTGCATGTGAAATCATGAACCTAGACATCATCCCTATTTAGCAAATCCACATATTTGTTGCCATTCAAGTGAAAGAAAGTAACCCATCCACAATGAAATCTTTTGGTACCTCTAAGTGGCTCTCATTTGAACTTTGTTTTTATTGTGTTTCATCTGAAATGTCACCCTCTTTACCATGTTGCTACTTGAAGAGTCACAACACAGGCTACCTTTAGCACTTCTCTCTTTCTCTCCCTTTTCACCCACAACAGACCAATAAACTGATTTTCTCACCAGTGACAAACAGGTGAAATACACATGAACGTCTTTTCTTCAGAGCTTTATTTTTGTGCTAAGCTCATAGTAAAAAAGGTCATGTGCTAAATATGACATCCAAAAAGTAAGCTCAACAAGTTTGTCCCCTCTATTGAAGTATAAGTTTAAGATTAAAGAAAGCATGTTTCTAAAAGAACCAATGAGCCCTCTCTAAAATAAAAAGTGACCCAGCTTGAGGAACCACAGGAATGCTAGAATACAGGCATATTTAGTACTATGAGTCTTCCCAAATCTTTTATATATACACAAATCTAATTTTTTTTTTTGAGGCTTAGTAAGAAAGAGTTTACTAGAGGCTACGCTAAAGATGGAGCAAGGCAGGGAAGCAGCAGCAATCCTTCCCCCAAACAAAAGATTCACTCTGTCTTTGTAATAGGGCTTTTAGAGCTGTGAGCCACCAACATCCACAGTTTCTGCTAAAGGCGATAGGAGCTATAAATACTGAGACTTCCAAGAAACCAGATCCTTAAGCACATCACACCAGTTGACCTTGGAGGGCATTTTACCTCAAGAGACACAACTGAGACTAAATTCATCTAGTATTTCCATTTTGTGTTCAGTTATGGATAGTAAATCTGGCTGCAGCTCTTTGCAAATTCACCCTTGCCATCGCGTTCAACTAACCAACACTACCCATTGACCGAGATCACATCCTCCAACTTTCTACAAAGCCTACAGCAAGAAGTATTGGCTGCATCAATCTCTCACTTCTTTTCTAATTTTTCTTTCAATATCATATTCCACATAGGTCTAATGAGGTTGAGGAGAAAAGGAAAAAGCAGAAGGGAGAAAAAAAAAACAAAAACAAACACCAAAGCAAAACTTTCCACTACAACCAACCTGTAAGAACCACAACCAATTCCTTTTACAATTCTTTCCATAATGATAGCTTGGACTGGCATGCAAGTAGCTCAGTCTTCATCAAGATGTATCCAGCAAGTAACCTGTAGACAAGTTGATGAATTGTACATAAAGTTGGCTTACACAGTTTATGTCAAAATTCTTCTAAAGACAGAAAATTGTCTGGAAGCATTTGAGGTTGTATAAACAGACCAAGTTTTTATATAGGGTTATCTCTAATCTGTGTTTGGCCTGAGGGAGAAGCACCAAGAGTAAGTTCTGAATTTTTACGGCATCTAAAAACAATATAATTTTCAAATGCATCTTAAGTAGTAGCTACTTTATGCTACAACCACTTCATTAGGAACACTTAAAGAGGTATTTAAAAATTCATATTCACATCCAATGTAATTACCATTTAAGTCAGGAATTTACTTTTAATAAACACATTCTTGAGCTGGTAACAGTAAAAGCATCATTCAAACATCATTTCCTGTACTAAATTTTACCCATATTAACAGACTTAGCAAAGCATCAACCACAAACATGTTGGTGATAGAAATTTCCTAACGCAAGCAGTCTTTATAGATTTCTGCTATTTCAGTGCAGGTCTCCAAGGACCATTTGAATCCATATTAATTTCCTTTCTGGCAGTTATGCGGCCATGTATGAACTGCACTATTTCACTTTTAATCTGTCAGTAATTTAGTAATGTGTAAACTAATTATGCACAGATATTAATGTAATCAGTTCGGGGAGCTATAAAATCAATGTGTTTTTACAGACTGTGTTAAAGAGAATTGCATTATTATAGTCATATGTCGGTTGCTGATAATGTTATGGAAATAAAATAATTGTGCTCCGTGCATCAATACACATTCCCACAATCCACCCAGTGATACAATACTATAACTTTGTACAAAGGACAGGTCAAGTTTTTCACTAACATTAAAATTACATCTCCCTGAAAATAATATGTGGCTTCCCATTAAGAAATGCAAATTTGATGACATCTCAGGTTTCCTATAGTGAACTAGAAATGAAAGGGCTAGCAACATTCCATCCACAATTCAACCCAAATACTCAGCTTTGTTCCAGTGGAAGATGCGCAGGAAAGACTGTAACTACAACTCAACACTGGGCCACGTAAGTTAATCAAGAATCACATGTAACAAGTCATTAAAATTATCAAGCATCACTGTGTATCCAGGCATACAGCAAAAACATTATCAATGTACAGCAGCTGAGGTGTGCTGTCACAGAGCCTAGCTTTGCTCTCAGATACTCAGCTACAACTCATAATGCAGAGAATCATGCCTCTGCCTCATCTCCACCTCTTCCATGCTCAATGGCCTCTTGAACTTCTCCTGTGCTTTTCTACATGCTAATGCCTCTGTTTTCTGTGATGCAGGTCATCCAAGACACAGATTTCACCGGTGAAATTTAATAATGCCTTTCACCAACTGTACTTACCATCATATGCACACGCATCAGGCCAAGCACAACAAGAAGAAAGCAGTTCTGAAGTTACCTCAGCAGTTAAGACCCCATCTCTTTTCCTAGATAATGATTTCCAAGCTAAAAGGAACTTAATTATCTTTGAAGAGTGCATTATTCCTCTCGGATTTATTTGAAAATATCAATGAATTCAAAGTTTGGCCACACCGAGAGAACTACTCACAACATAACTACACCAGTTTTCCTGTTCCCTTACAAAGGTACAATTAAATTATGTGTTAAAGTTTCACGATACAATTAATCCAGTCAGACTTGATCTGCTGCCAAAAGGCCTGGCCTTTTCCCCCGTCACCGCCTGCATACCCGGCTTCTGCCTAAAGACCACTGCGGTCCCTCCTGCCCCTTGCAGTCTCGCAGGCAGCTTCAGGCTAGGGCAGCAAGGATACACATTTTGCAGGCTATTTGACAAATAACATCAATATGCAGAGATAAACACAGCTTGCTTACAAGTAAATTAGTACTTGCTGCTGGTAAAATTAGGTTTTTTAACATGTAAAAGATATTAAGGCCTCAAACTTTCCATTCTGCCCTAGTATTAATTTATACTTATAAATTCATTTATTCATGTGTATTATTAACAGTACCCTTTATAGAAACAGCAAATTAAGTCTGCAAAGCATATATATCTGTTCTTGTGCCCTATTTTGGGAAGCAAGCCTCACAGAATTAATTTGAACTTGAAACTGGGCTGGCAGTAGAAAAACACTAGTAGCTGACTTGTGAAAACATGTTAGCACAGACCCCAAAAGGCCATTCACACATTCACCCCAATTTTTTTTTTTTTTTTTTTTTTTTTAAAGTCAGACACTTTTTGGCATGGAAGTAAACAGCAGTGCACGCCTCACACAAAGTTTACATACAAAATGCAAAACAATACATTTCAAACAGCAACAAGTCAGCTATTTTCACCTGGCACTTGTCAAACTTCAATGTATGTTGCTTCCCCTATTGAACTTCTACATTGAATATACACACGGAAAACCCCAAGCACGACACCTGGAGCAGGAAAGGGCCTGCCTGCAGCCCTGCACCAGCTCCCCACACAGCAGGCACGGGGCCCTGACAGCAGCACACCAGGGCAAACTAGGCCAGACCGGAATGGCCCCTCAGGCCTCACTATGGAGGACTCCCCAGGGCCCTGCTCACACACCCTGCCACAGACAGGCTGCCTGGGAGGTACAAAACACAGGGGGAAGAAAATACCAAGCACATCAAATAGCCACAGCAGGTCTCTCTCACCACAGCACAAAGGAGCAACCACTGGCAGGCACAGCTCTGCCCCAAGGCTGGCACTGTTCCAGAAGGTTCCTCCCACAGCCTCGAGCTGCGCCCTGCCACCTGCTCCCTCAGGCTCCCCCGCCAGAAGCACCAAGGCCAGCCCGGGTAGCTAGCAGCCACCCTGCACAGCGCAGGCAACCAGGGGACATAGAGGACCACCTTGCCACCACAGCACTTCCTTCAGCTTTTGCACAAAGGAGGGGCAAAGCCAGCAGAGAGCCCTGGTCACATACCACCCCCACACCAGTGGCCTCTAAGCTGATCAAACCAGAAACCTCACTGGGAAGAAAACCAGCTCAGCCCTATACCCACCATAGCAGAGAAACAACTGCTCTGGGAATGTGTTCCTCCTCCACGCTCCAGCCACACCACCAACTACCACCCAGCAGGGCAGATTCATCACTTTGCAGAGCCACAGCTGGTGTGGGGACACCAAGAGCCCTGCCGGCAGAGAGCTTAATGGCAGGTGGCAGGCTGCCTCTCTCCTCTGCACCTGGTAGATCAGGTGAGCTGCCTCTCACTAACGGTTTTAAAACTCTTTAGAAAAACAAAGTGGCCAAGAAGCACTGTGGTGGTGTTTGACCACAAAACAGCCTCACTAACACCATCAGGAAAACAGACTACAAAAATGTCACCAAAATAACCATCATCTTCCCCAAGTGTGATTAGGTGGCAAAAACATTCGGTCTGGCTCTATTAGTCTGTAATTTACTGTATGTCCTGCGGAAACAAAAAACCCAAACACTTAAGGCCTGTGAGGGAAGGGCAGTCCATGAAAAGGAGAGGGAGGGCCAGGGTCAGAATCGTGCCCAGCACCGGCAGCGTGCGGGGCTGCAGGTGCCTCTCAGTGCCAGCTGGCACGGGCAATCCCGCAGCAGGAATGCAAGGCCAAGGGAGGGATCAGCCTCCCAGGCAAGCGTAGGGGATGGCAGGAAGAGGACGAGTTTTCTGGGGATCAGAAGGGGACTCCGCAGAGATTTCTATAACCCCTGAGGGCACTGATCTTGCTGGATGGGAAAGCAGGATGGAGAAAAGGAGCGATTCTGCAAAGCCCTGGTGGGCAGAAAGGAGATTTGTTTTCAACCTATTTAATCTTTTTGTATCTTTAAAGAGTTACTTGCTCAAGTTTATTTTTCTTGGATTCTAATACAAACTAGATTCATAGCTGGCGCACTTTTCTTGTGCGCTCATCTTCAAGGAAATGGGAGAGCAGTTCTGCCTGCAGCCACCACAGCATTTTGTTATACCAACGATTAGCACAGATGGGAACAGTTTTAACCTCAGATAATTCAACTTGTGGGGATATAGTCAATAAATACTCATTTAAGGATCAGTCTAGGTGAGAGCTAAGCAAGAATGCGTGCCATTTATTTATGGCAACTACTGTATCTTGATTCAATTAATTTCAAATTATATTTTAATGTAAAAAATATGCACCGTACAAAAAATTTTCCTCACTGGAGTAATTCTTTCAGCTCTTAGCTAAATTTCAGTAACACTCAATTTTGTAGTAGACAGAAAAGTGGCTCTAGCAGATAAAATGGCTCAGGTGAGCTCCCCTCAGCCACTACAACGTACATTTTATTCTTTGTAGAATAGGCTTATCTAAAGATACTACTTGTCTATACAACTGAAGCGAAAAATATTTCCAAAAGTGAAACTAAATGGAAACACAAAGGTTTGGCAAACTCTCATGTTGGCAAACTTTATTTGCAAAAGGTTCAGTGGAGAGGAATGTAACAAAGAAAGGCATGCAGAAACATGTAAACTGAGGGGAAAAAAAGGTTTCTAGTTCAGCTTAACATTTGTACTTGCCTTCATGCCAGGTTAGGCTGCCTTCCACTTACACATCAGTAAATGGATGAAAGCAAGTATTTTAAGTGAGCATGAAAAGGATCAACTTACTTCACTCTCTGCCTCCCCTCTGAATTTAGACTGTTGTGTCAGACTTCTATACTGTCAAACAGTGCTACCCGCTACCTTTTCTATATATGGAAAAATCTTTAACAAACTAGCACGCAGACTTCAAGTTTTTTTCTCAAAATTATTCTGAAAAGTAAAATCTCCCTCCTGTACCAGGTACTAGCTCTTAAAATATGCTGAGTTGTAGGAACTACTGTAGTTTAAACATACTTTTGTTTATAATGCTTGCAGAGCAATGTGTGTACAGACAACCTAATTAGGCAGGAATTGTGTCCCTTTATTTTTATAATTCCAGTTTTAGGAGCAGAGCATTTGATTTATTACATGAAGGTATTTTTATAGCCTCAAGTACTACTGCTCTTTAGGACATAGGGAACATCACAGCCCATTTAATTTACACAGGAGATGTTAGTACTATTTAATGGCATGTAAACATTTTATAAGGTAAGCTCAAATAACAGCAGATTTTTTTTAATGTACTTCAGCAAAAAGGTTCACAAATGGATTTTCGTTCTACTTTATTGGACCAATCTCTGTTATTGCATCAGAAGTGAATTGAGTTTTAAAAGGTGTTAAGAGTTTTCAATATATTTTGTGACACTGAACAGAATCAGAAAGTATACATAAAACAACCAATGCGTGAATTAATTCCAGAAGTAGTATAACTGCACACCTTCAAATCATACGTAATTGTCTGTGGTTTCGAGCAATAATTGCAATGGACTATAGATAATATTTTCATTCTATTTCTTTTCTGACATCATAGTTTTACACAATCCTAGATAGAAGCATTTCAAAGATACCTTATCATCATTATTACTATTCATTTTTCACAACAGGATTTTTAAGGAGTGGCAATATCTTTTCTTAGGCCAACTGATAAAGTCGAAAACAACAGACTAGTTTAAAAAAGTAAGTATAAAAAAAATTTTCTTCTTACTACAAACTTTCCCACACACATTTTTACACCATGTTTACTGCAATACTAACACTGTTGTTTATTATTTCTACTGCTGCATCCAAACTAAGATCATGCGCTAGCACTTTGTAAATATCATGATATTCTTTGTCTGGAGTGTTTACATCATAAAAGGCAATATAAAGGTCAAAACTATTGCCTGTTTTTACAAGGAAGATTTTTTTACATAATTTTTTTTTTTACAATTTTACAGGGAAAATGATGAAGTGGATTGCAGTAGGACTCTGTGGAATAACTATGAGAATCATCTAGGCAACCTGGATATCACTTCATTGTCAAAATATTTTCATTTTGGGGGAGAAAGGTAAGACAATAGCAAACTATTTATGCATCTGCTGGTGTGACTGTATTTTCTCTGCTTCTATGTATTGCATGGGTAAGGAAGATGAAAACTGCAGCCTATTTTCCGGTGTTCATAATGAAAAGCGTGGAAAATCTCTAGATCCCTTGTATAGCAAAACAGAAGTTGTATAACTTTCAAGAAAAAAAGGGAATTCTGCCCCAGTCCCATACTGTGCTTTTTTATAAAGCGGAAGGGAGACATTATTTCTTGGAAGACTAAGAAAAAGGACTGAAAGTTCTAGTCCTTTCATACATGCCATGCCCTCCCCAGTGGGAATGGTGTGTTTCAGTTGTTGCTCTATTGTGCTATAACACGAGTAATTGGTCTGACTTTGGGAAAGCATTCAATAAAGAAAAATATGATTATCTCATATTGACATAAGGCAAAATGAAATAATTGTGTCAACACTAGTTTGGTTTAAACAACATGCCTAAAAACCTACTTAAGTGAAAGTGCTGTAAATACAAGTGTTGAATATTAACTTTATGAGGTGCTTAACTGCACTGGATTGTAATGAATTATCTAGTGATGCTTTGACACATTTCAAATGAGAACCATAAGGAGTTAACTTATGGTCTTTAGTCCCTTTCAATATGTTCAGTGACAATATAAGATCCCATTCATTTCCCAAGACATAGCCATTTTCAATAACATTTCATTGTAAAATATATGAGCATTTCTCCACCTAAAAATGTTTTTGTCAGGAAAAAATATCAGTACAACAGAACACTTCCATATGCAACAGTAATCTCATTCGTCCTGTGATTCATTTAAAAAAACACTAAAATGTATCTCTCTTGCTCTTGGATTCTACTTTTCTCAATTAATGTATAGTCTCTTCATTTTAGTTTTCTTCCACCTTTAAGTTTTGCATGTCAGGGATACAAGAACTAGCAGAGCAGAGCTCTTCTAGCTGTCCTGTTTTCACTGAATAACCAGTGCCTATATATGACAGTTTAAAAAGAAAATACTACACCACTCTAATGTCTACACATATTATGTGTACTTCTGTTGATAACCAAGGAGTGAACTTACACTGGTATATTCTTTAAAAGTGGAGGATTTTATATTTACAGAAATACCCTAATCTTGGCCTCAGTTTTTACAGTATGGATTATTTTTATGTAGGAATAAGCTACGCTTTCTTGTTCGCTTTTACTAATGCATACCTAAATAATAGCCTCCCTCCTGCTGTCATGCATGATCTTGCTAAAATACAAGTTGTTCTACCATACAAAATTTCCCTGTCATATTCTCAGAGAAGAAATAAGGTACAGAGATGGTCAAAATGGCTACTCATGGGAAAAGTCCCTTCTTCAAATTTCTTGACTGCTCTTCATTATGAAACAAACATCTGTCTGAGTGATCCAGCAAACGTAGCAGCAGAACTAACGTGGTAGTGGAAAGCTGGGAACAGCTACACCTTATGCACGAGGTAGCATAGTGATCAACCTCCTTCTGTGAAGGTGGCAATGGCATGCTTTGAGACTTACTCTATTCTTCAGTTTGGCAACACTTCATCAACTGTACTTCAGCTAGGCTAAAGTAGCCTCTATGACTATTTAAAGATGTGGATACAGACTCTGCATTCCTTGACACAAAGATCTGGTCTAGGTATATGACTCCAGAGGCCATATTTTGTCATCCCTGCTCATACTGGGTCGTTTCTCACCCTGCAAGTAATCCTGCTGAAATCAAAACTAAGAGGTTCTCAGTGAGATTTGTGTGAGACTACTCTCATGTTTAAGTGCTTCACTGGATTAAGGCCTTAATTTTTCCATTTAGGATCCTATCCAATATCCATTGTAATCAGTGGAAGAGACCTATTGTCTTCAGTGAGCTTTGGATCAACTTTTATTATTTCGTGGTCTTTATCCAGATTCTTTTCTCATTGTACATAACTGGTTGCTTTTTATTTTTTATGTACAATGAGAAGATTTTTACAGTTGAACATAAAGGTGAATGTCTGGTCTGCCAAAACTTTATTGCAAACCTGGAACTTTATCCTACTTATTCCATTATAAAAATGTTGAAACTATATAAAGCTGGATGATGACCAACAAACCCACAAAGGCCACTCATATGTTATAAAGATCATTTTGGATCTTAGCCATGATTTTAAATAATGATACCTTCTAGAAAGATTTGAAATTAAGAAATTTATTAATTTTCATTTTTCTGTTTTGAAATTATTATTAAAATTCAATATTATTCTTGATGCCTTAAAAATTGTTAGCTGTCCCAAATAGTTGCTGAAGTAGTTAAGTAACTTTTCTTCAGTAACTATGATATTCTAGGTGTCCCAAAGAGAATGAGCATAGTTATTTTACCATGAGGTAACTCTATATTGTCAGCTCCAAACTGGTCATTTGAAAACCGAGATACATACAAATATAAATACATTGTCATAGAGTGTTTATTTCATACATGCCATTTTTCATTCATTAATTTCAAAGCACAGAAAATAATCAGGTATCAGTATTCTATTTTACAAGTAGCAACTTGAGTTATGAAAAGATAAAGTTCCCAAAAATTTAGAACCTGAATCCCAAGACTCTACCCTAGCTTCTAGGCAACGCTGCTTCCTGTAGTTTTGTATACACACATATGTGCATGTGCGATGTCTGTCTGGGAAAGAAAACACCTTAAAATAGCCAATAGCTGTGCCGCAGTAGTAGGCTTGCTAGTGCTCTTGTTTTGATAATGTCTGCCCTGCATAGACACATTGCCAAAGGCTTGTAGTGTAAAACACATTTCATTACCAGTAGTTATGAGAGCATATCAGTTTATGGGGATGATTGTGCAGGTGGTGGTGAGTGTTATAAATATTTATGCTACTGCAAAGGAAAACTCCCTCTTGAAGGTGTTGGAAAGAGGGTCTCTGTTTTAAAAAATGTTGAAATCCTTCCTCACCTTTTTTACCTGACTTTAAATCATCAAACAGACTTTCAGTGTCTATATACATCTTGTGGGATTTTTACCAGCAGCAAAAATTGAGCTTTCGGTGTTCCGAAAGCATTCATTGAAAGCACGTCTATGTTGACCCCATGGAAATGACTGATCACCTTATTTCTGTAATCCTGTGATGAATCATCACTGGCATGAGATGTAAAAAATACAAGTAATAGTTGAAAAATAATTATAAAGAAAATTGCTTCCATGATATAACATATTTCCTGGAAAATGGTCATGTAATTTAAAAGTTAGTGAAAATAGCTACAATGTAAAGGCATTTTCTATACCTTTCCTTTTGTATTGACTTTTTTTGTATGTTGTATTTCTTATTAACCTAGAAGGGCTGTAATTTTTTTCTGATACTTCCAGAACCAATTTGATTTCTTAAATTTGAGCTGTCGATGCTTTTTTTGTGTACGTTATACACGATTGTGATGAAAAGCAGGGAAAGAAAACTTGTCTTGTTTGTGGAAATCTCAGAATATAAATACTGTCCATCACTATTTATTATATTTATTTAGACAGCATAGTAGGAAAGTCTATGTCTCAGTTAAGAAGAAAAAGATTCACATACTCTTGAATGAGTTCACAAGCAATACCTTGTTGATTTAAATCAGAACTCCTTATACCAGCTCACACTCCCTGATGCTTATTCACATCACTACTGATGTTTGCACAAGAGAATTTAACTTGCATCTTAAATGCATTTCCTGAATTGAGCCCAGCTTACTTCGATGGAACTTGTTCCTTTAAATCGTTTAAGCTTCTTTTAGAGTTGCATAGCCAACCTCTGAGCCCAGTGTTTGCAGAGCAAGCTGTCACATGTAAAATGTCATAAAGATGCAGATATCTTTTTGGACATATTTAAAAATCATCAACTTTTTAAACTGATTTTTGTTCTGAGGCCCAGAATCACACTCCTGAAAGAGTGAAGCTTATATTGTCCTTTAATGGATTTTAAACTGTAGCATGAGGTCCACCTAGACACTTTGGTTATTTTCTAGTTTATTCTCAAACCCTGCAAGAGCAACATAGGGAAATCTTGTAACTGAAGCCGACATCAGGAAAAAAATCAGGAAATGTTTGCAATTTTGGTTCACTATAACTCATTTTCAGAACACAAATTCCCTTTCTCTGTACACATAAATGTCATGTGAAGGGCATATAAAAGCTTAGTCAAAGGAGCCCTATTAAAAGCAACAGTGACATTAAACATGAGCAATGAATAAAATGTATAATTTCAGAATCATAAAAACACATGGTTTCATTAGATTGGCGTGTGGTGGTTCTCTCCTGTGTCTCAGAAGAGTTGGTATTGATCTGACTATGAAGCTCTGACAATAAAACTGTACTCTATTGACTGCAGCTGCAGGGTCTCCAAATATTATTTATTGAGGCAAGCAGAACAGCAAAGCAAAAGCACTGCCCCAGTAATAAGTGGTAATTGCTGGGAAGTGAGGCATTGCACTCCCTATTGACCCTTGCATCCTGAAATTTCAATAGATTATATTTAACTCCATTAGGATTGGCATTATCAAATTACATAAACCACATTATAGAACAACCAGCCTCAGTTTAGATCATTGATTTTCGATTATACTGATCTTCCGTACACTTCAGAAGTAGCTTCTATTACCAGTGATATGATATCAATGTTGATCAGCAGGGGAGGAAGTACTGTTTTATTACAATGAGATAAATGGCACTGAAGAAAAAAGTAACCATTCCTCTAACACATGGGAGGATGCAAGTATTCCTGTAAATTGAAATGTTTGTAGATTAAAAATAGGGTACCACAAAATCTACATACATTTCTAAAAGCTCTGATACCTCCTCATTTTTGTGTTAAAGGCATTAAACCTTTTGTGTTAACTTTTGTATTAAATTCTCACTCTGTATGGATCAATGGAACAATGCCAAGTTTCTGGCATCAGAAATGTGTTACCTTTTTAAGATAAAGTATAATTGAATGGAATATCTGAATAATACCTACTGAAATAGCTACCACTGGCGTACATTAATATGAACTTTAACTCATCCGCATTTGATATGCTCTCAGGGTACTTAAATTGGCAAGGGTCTATCATATTCTTCCTATCCTCTATCAAAGTGGCTTATCGTGGAACTGAACTTTTTACTGGGCTCTAAGGTTCAAGCAATTTTGATGTGTCCCTTACAAGCCTAATTCAGAGAAGCTACTGATTTGTTATAGCACTTAGCTGAAGATCTTTAGGAAGTCATGAGTTTCACTCCAGGGATTACTAGTTCACTCACTGGTAACTGGACTGGGGTGATGGCCATTGCACATACTAATTTTGTTCTCAAGATTATATCAAATTTAGTGTGTACTGTACGAGGTATCATCTTTTCTCTTCCAGTTATTTTTTCAAAGATTTTGGATTTTATTTTTATGTTTAAACTGTGCGTTGTTAGAACTAGAAGAACCAGTTCAAAGTCTAAAAGAAAAGGAAAAGTCTGAAAAGAAAAAAAAAATGAAGGGTTTAAGGGGCACTGATAAGAGATTCACTATTTATAAAAGTGGTGATTAAAAGTCTCTCAAAAACTCCCCCATTCATTTCCATTAGAATTCAATGTGAAGATTAGTTTCCAATACTAATTATTCCAACTTGTAATCCTTCTTCCTTTTTCTTGACATCAAATAAATGTGGCTACAAAAGTTACTGGTATTTTGCAACACTCAAAAGGTTCTGCTCAGGTGGAAATTTCATCCTCAATTTACAGCTTTAACTTATAACATATTGTAAAATTTTCTCATAAATTAATGTCTGAAAACTGAAGATGTATAAGAACAGAACAAATTGATTCAGAAAGATGCAAATTCTTTTGAAGAGCCTTAAAATTGTTAAATTTTAGTAAACAAATCCTTGGAAGCATAAAAATGGATGGACTGAATGACATGACAACGGAAAATAGTTCTTTGAATGTCAGTAGAAGATCACTGTAGGGCTGTCATTGTCTGAAATGAACTGGATGAGAAATGGCCCAAAGAGAGAAGATGATGAAATTCTAATAAAGTTTCAAAACATTTTCCTTGCAAAGACATTAAGGTTTCATCTATCTGTATTTCTGATTTTAATCATGAAAGTAAAACCAGGGTAAGAAAAAGTAGAGGGTTTTTTCTTTTGTTTTGTTTTTAGCCATTTTATTTCATAGTAGGAAGCTGCCTACTACTAAATTCTCTTTCCTTCTGAGCATGAATATTATTGTTAGGACATATGCTCATCTCTGTTAAATATAATTCTTAGTAAAGTCTGTTTCTCTAATTCATTAAACTTTATGTTGAACTTAACAAACAATTTAGTAATCATGGTTTCCAATACGTAGTGAACAGCTGAGCAAAATGTCAGGAAAACCACAGTGTATAGAATTTCTGTTTGGTGATAAATGTCTCTCCCTGAGTAGCAAATGTAGCTAGCTGACTCTTTAATGCTACGCTGTAGTTAAATAATAGGTTATAAGCAGTCAGGCTAAGACTTCAGTATTATAACAGCTCTAGACCTCCTCAACGTAGCTAATAATTAGCATTGAATGTCATACAGAAATATGCCATGTTCTGGCCTCTTGATTTTTGTTTCAGTCTTGGCATTTCAGGACCATGATGTACTAAAACAAGGTTGTTAAATTAAGATCCTGAAGAATATGCAATATTAGCAAGTGTGTACGTTTGTAATTTATAACTGGGAAGATATTTGATAATGAATCTGTTTCTAAAAACCCTGGGCACTTTTCAATTATTATAATCCTATCGATCAAAAATTAAAATTAGTTATGTGATGAATACTAATAAATAAAGTTATGTAAGATATGCAGGAAGTATTGACTAACATGGAACAAGAGGGAATATTTTGTCATCAAGGCATTGTACAAAAATCTAAAGTCCGCTTTTAATAACATATCTTGCCTTGACAGAAAACACCTTTAACAATAAAGTCAGAAGTGATGGAGGGAGGACAACTCTTATGGAATAGAATGTGTGACTGTATGTGTGTGTAAATTACATATAAATTACATAAATATATAAATGCCATATGTGAGATGCTTTACCATCAAGTATCTGACAGATCTACATTGATTTCTTCAGAATTCTATAGTTTTAATATCTTTTGCTTTTTCTGCTTGAAGATCTGCCTATTTTTGTCATTTGAAAGTACATCAGTTTTGAAATTCGGAATATAAACCTTAGCTCAGGGGCAAAAATATTGCAAAAAGTAACAAACATCTATTTTTTATTTCTGGCATATTGATTTCAATAACCATTTAGTAGTTCCAGGACCATTTGTTCTTTTCAAAGAGAAGGCTGACACTCTGGTTTAGCTACAGGGCTGGTATTCAATTTCCTGCTCCCCCATAGGCCTCTTCTGTGATTTTGCCAATTCACATAGCCACTTTGTACTTTAATTTCCCCTCACTATAACAAGAGACAGTAGTACCGTCTTATATCACAGTTATGTCCTGGGAAACATTAGGACTACAAGATATGAAAACAAAGTCATATAAAATGTTTCATAGAGTGTGACAGATGCATTTTTAAAGAGGACCTTGCATAAGAAGACTCTTTTTGGAGAATATAAGGAACAATTTTATTGTTCCAATGTGTTCCCCTTTTTTACGATGAACTATCCCCTCAGAGATAAAGAAACACTGACGAGGACAGCATAAGGCAGGAATTTTTGAGAGTGCTATAAAAACTATGATAGCAGGAAAAATAAGATGGGGTAAATGAATACACCTTTTTTTCACCATTCAGTAAAAATGTTGGCATTTCTTGACACATTTGCCACAAGTAAATTACTCCTTCATTACTAATTTTACCACTGGATTTTTTTTTAAAGATTAAAAAAAAGAAAAAGTAGAATCTTTGCTAGTGGAAAAGACTGCTAAAGAAAATCCTACTTAGTTTGTACTTGCAAAGTGATTTGATGAGTGAAGATTACAATGCTACCTCTAAGTGACAGGGTCAGCTCTGAGGATTAAATTCACTCTTCTATGTAGCAGAATATTACTTACATATCCCTTGAGAGCTTGCTCTCTTCCCAGTTTACAGAATGAAGTGGGAGCCATGGAAGAACAAATTGTCCATCATTTAAGCATATTGATCTAAATCAGTCTTGTACAATTAGTAGCTCAGTCAAGAGCAGTGTGGTTTCAAAAGATGCCTATTCCATCTTCTAGAATACAGTTATAAAAGAAGTGCTACATGCACATACACGCTGACTTTCACAACGATCTTGTCTTTGATATCACCTACGACCACACAATCATTTGTAATTGTGGCAGTTATTCGAGAAGTTATTTCACAATCAAGTCACCTCTCAAATCATGTTTCCTGATTATGCTGTTCTCTTGATTTTTTTAAGTAGCAAATAAATAAATGCAGTTTCATTTACTTTCATGAACTCTGGCACTGGTAAAAACTTTGCATATCAGGTTTATTTTTTTGTAGCATGATTGATCAGATGCGGGAGCTAAATTACATATCTGTAATGAGAGCTGAAAAAAATCCAGAGGACTCCTAAAACATTAGAAAACACTACTGCCTTGTTCCTATGGCGCTTAAATAGCTACCTATTAAAAGGAAGAAATCTGATTTTGAAAGAAATTACTACTACTTGGTAACAGACTACAAAATGGGAAACTTTTTTCATTCCATGACAAGATTAAAATTTGACAAAATTTAACTATCTCATAAAGAGCTGTTTATTATTTTATAACTTAAAAAAAAATTCAAATTGATATCACATTTATTCACTTGCATATACTTCACTAGTATCCAGACTGTTCTTCATTTAAAAGCTTTCTCTAAAACAAAATGTTAGCTGATATCTTATTTTTTCAGATGTCATTTAGTGTCATTGAGTAAAAAGATAAACATTTATGTTGCAATCACACTTCAGTAAAATAACAGTGTTTGGCTACCCAAGTAAGAACCATTTGAAATAAGTTTTTCACACCACTGTAGGGTATAATAAGAAAGACTGAGGGAGACACCAGGTACTATGAGCAAATAGTAGGAAATATAGTAGAATGATACTATGGAATATCATTTTTTGCAGATATTTTCTGAGTGGGATAGCTGGCAAATTGTGTGAACAGATACTAGTGCCTGCTATTTGAGATCACTGTGAATTATTAACTGGGAAGACAGGAGATTTGGAGAGGAAGTTCATCATGACTAGAGTTTGAGTTGGGTTTCCATCAAGATTGAGGAAAAGCCATTGGCTTTAGGTCCTATATTTTCCCTCCCTGCAGGAACAATACAGCCATCCAGCTGGGTCACACTAAGACAAGGGAATAGACACTGGACAAAGGGCTATACTGATGTACTGAAAGCACGATTTAATTATTTGCATTCCTATTGCTTCTTGCCTAATAGCTGGGTTATATCAACCTGGTGTGCACCTCAGGTGTGTAACTATCTTCACACTACATGGCTTAGAAGCACACAGCTTCTCTCCTGAGTAAGCAACTTTTTCAGAGTTCCTGCATTTCTCTCTGCTGGAGCTTATATCAGTTGTGTGCAGCTGATTTTTTTTTTTTTTTAAAAGAACACTTTCCCAGAGTTGCTCCCAGATGGCATGACAAAGCATTTCTAAGGTGAGCGTGTGTACTCTTGAAGATTTTCCAGAGAGATGGCATGCAATATCCCACTTTGCAAGTAATGGGATTGGTTCTAATCTTCTGTCTGGGGGTTGGAAGTCATTAAAATAGCAGACATGAGTGTGGTGGGGGTGGTTTGGTTTCTGGTGTCTTTCCTATGTGATCCTCTTCAGAATTATCTGGTGTCATCACAGTGCTTGACAGGCCTTTTCAAGCAAATATAATGGCATTATTTGTGCTGTGGTAGTTTAGAAAAGAAGAGTGCAGCTTACAGTGCTTGGATATAGTAGCAAGGAGTAGCATCTTTTGCTAACATCGCCAATTCAGCAATTGCTGCCTGACATGCAAAGTGACTGACTACTGGGGAATATATCTCAAGGGAGAAGGGCGGGAAGCAGGCAAGGGGAAGTTTTCTCTTCGCAGATGTGAGACATGAACAGGAAAAATGTACTATTCTGCTGTCATCCTACACTGCTTCTTGAATACTTGATCCTGCTGGTTTCTGTGTTGATACTCTACTAAGCATAAAAGAAATACTATTCAGTTCAGACTTCATTAGGTAACATGGGAATCTACAATATCATACTATGTCATGAAATTGTTGGACTCGATGTGGATATGTAAGAAGCTGCTGGCATTATAGATAACATCAGCTGGCTCTAGATAAAGCAGCCTGCCCCAAGGGAAGGGGGTGGGAGGTTGGGAAGGGGAGTGGAATAACTGCTGTGAGTATCTTCACTGAAGTGTGTCGTGGTTTAGCCCCGCTCGGCAACTAAGCACCACG
>VYZW01028313.1:0-12312 GCA_013401315.1 Balaeniceps rex
TAATAGATTGGGTCCGCCTATACTTTCCAACGTCACTGCTCCCAGCTGGAAGGAGGGAGGAACCCCAAAAGGAAATAATAAACTAAGGAGGAAGAAACCACACTTACAAACTTATACCCAGTTTATGCTACTTAACTTATGTGTATGTATATTTTTTTTTACGCTTACCAGCTTGGATGTTTTTTCTTGTTAGCGAAATATGAGCTCTTCAAAGTCCAGGAGCTGAGTAAGAATAGTAAAATGAAGGGTATTCTCTTGCAGGTAGTGTCAATGTCTGTTTCTTCTACTCTGCTCTTCATTGTCTTCTTGACTACTTCATTTAGCAAAGAAATCATTGCCTTGGGCTCCTTTCTGCAAGATGCCAAACTCCTCCTTTCCATTAACTTTAGAGAGGGCTGAGGTTATGAAATATCTTGCAACATCCATGCCTAATTAATCATTTTGAAAACCATCATAAAAAGGTTACGGTGTCATAATATCACATGTCTACATGAAGAGTATAATTAAATATTGAACTACTAGGTCATAAAAAGTATAATGTGGAAACAAATTACATGGAACACAGGAAACCATGAACTGAATGATGGGTTTGCTTTTAGTACAGTGACTGTGAAGTGTTCTACATCAAGCTAGGGAATTGTCTTAATACTTTCTGTCTTAATTAGATGTTTCTGGTATATTGATTGTACAGTGTTTTCATGGGATTATAAAAGTGTATGTATATAATTTCAGATCTGGAATTTATTTTAGTATAGCATATCCTAGAACCAGAAGAATGTTTAAAATACAGTAAACAAATGAGAGGTTGCTTATCCAATGACACTTTATGTGGTGCGTGGCACAGATATTTTCATTTTTAATGCACGCCATCTTGGAGTTATCCAAAAATATGGTGTACAGTGAAGGTTTTTCAATGGCCTAATTGGTGCCCAACAAGGAAATTATTTCCTACACCTTCAATAATATTAAATTGACAGTTCTTATTAAAAGGAAAAGATGAAATAGGAGTTAGCCCAAACTAGACCACTGGGACTGTGTTCGTTATGGCTGCCAAATGACAGACTAATCCTGCTTACTTTGGGTGGGTTATAAAAACCTTTTTTAGGAGGGGTGGAGAAAAAAGATGTGAGATAACTATGGATCTTTAACTATCATGGAGAGACTTTTGTCTTTATGTGATGAGCTAATGGAATGTCAGAGAAAATTAAATCTACAAGAATCAGTTTAAGTCAAAAAGTTATCATACTAAAGGATATTCCCACTCAGGAAAGCTGTAGGAAAGCATCTGTAAAGGTGGAAGCATTCACTATTGCACCAAAGTTTTCCTTGACTCCAGCAAATGTACTGGCATTGTTGACATTTATGGTGATTTTGCTTTACAAACAAGACTGGTTCTCGGTATTTTTAATGTATTTTCTCCTTCCAGTGGCTTTCCTCTGTTTCAAATAATTGATGAAACAACCTTTGCAATTGTTCTTGCACATATTGATTGGTGTCTAGTTAGAAAAAAACCCAATGTTTTAAGTTAGTGAAACTGAAACGTAATGGATGTTACTGAGATGCAGCATCAGTATTTTGAAATCTTCTAGCTTTTGTATGAGTTAAACAATGTGATAGGGAGTAAGCTCTTTGATTATGCATTGCTGAATGTTCTGTTTTTAATGAAGTTAATCCTGATTTTACTTTACAGTGTAAAAGGAGGCAGGGTCCATTTACTTTTAACTCACTGTTCGAATTGTGTCATTTGTAAAATTCTTGGCAAGAGATGTGCAACAATACTTAGTATACTAAGTATACTAAGCATAACTACTCTACTAGTAACTGCTAGCACTGTTAAAATGTATCTTATCTTTGAACTATACAACACTGAGCTACAGTTAATTTGCAGTAAAGAATGATCTCAGACTTCTTACTGTGTAACTGAGACATACATTTCAAGTATATCTTGTTTATAAATGTGCTGTGATAATGTGCCATCTACTTGCAAATGGGGATTACTGCTTACACTTGGATCTATGATAGTCACTGCAGCCTGAAGAGAAGAAGGTACAGAATATAGGCTTTTAAAAAATTGTTTGATATTTTGTCGCAAAAGCAATTTGGGACGTTTGTCAACCAAGGAGGAAAGGGACACAAGGGTAGAATTACAAAAGGTTTATTTCATGATAATGAGATGTCCCCCACTGCCACCATAAGGGAAGGAAGGTATCCATACAGATTTTCTAGGAGTTTATATACAGTTTGAAATAAAATGCTAAGCATAATTACCCAACAGTACACAGACACGCTTTAGTCCTCTCCAATCGTGTTCAGTTCCTTTAAGTATTCTTAGGCACTCTGTGTTGTGCTGACTGTGCAGTCTGGTTGTTAACACATGACCTTCTGAGGTCCAGATGTTCCCCTTCACTTGCCAAACATGAGTAATTGTTTATTCATCTTCTCCTTAGGGCACCCTGCTTATGTCCCTTCTCAGGTTTGTTATCTGGCAGTCTAGGCTCAGCAGTTAACCCTTTTGTCACATACATTATATGAAAATGTCCACAATGTTTCAGATAAATAGTTTTTTATGGCCTTGTAGAGGTCTGTAAACTAATTCTGAAGGGTCACAGGAAGTATTTCAGAAAAATAAGTCTGTATATACCATACAGTACTACACAGTACATGGGAAATTTCTAAAACATATTTTACACTTTTTGTGGATGGATAAAATGTACCATTTTACAAACAACAAAAAAAGAGGAAAATCCACTTTTTGAAGACATTACTCACTAGAAGAAGGAAGTGGCTTGCAGAAAGACCTCACAGAGCACATTATTCTGCTACCAGGAGGCACTTAATAGTAATTTGGTCCAGCTACGTGGAGTAGTATTCACAGCCTCTGAACTACCTATATGCACTGGCATAGTGATGTCCTTCTGCACTGGTCAGCCCAATGAATCTCAGGTGCACGGATCTGTTTTATCTCAGTGAGAATTTCACAGACAAGTTTGAAGGTTTTATTCGCTAAGTTTCATTATTACAGAAACAAACTAATGGCACTGCCATGCCATTAGAAGATGAAGAGGGAGCTTTTGTAGGTTGCAATCAGAATTTTTCATCCCACCTCAGCAATTTATATTACTTGAAAGTTTCTGCTGCTGCTGTAATAGACCTTACTAAAACAGATGTGGAAATACAGACCTACTGACTTTCTTTCTAACTGTGAAATATTAAGCTAATCCCCCAATATTGCTTTATATGAAAACTGTACAACAAATATGATTCTGTCTTAGTCTGGATAGACTGACCTGTGTGGCCTGGATATATGAAGGGCACAACTAGATTGAACAATGAGGAACAGTCTGATTATCAGGAGCAAGGAACAGTTGTCCTGCTTTAACTAACATCAGAACACAGTCATAGCAAATCATTAAATACATTTTTCTTGGATATGCTTACATGGGAATGCCTTTTTTAAAAAATTATTTTCTTGGGGTTCTTTTTGAAAGTAGTTTCAAAAAGTAACAAGATATAAAAATCATGTTTTCCATTTGTCAGTCTTTCAGTTCTCACCTTAGATCTTCTGAAATTACTGGACAATTTATAACAAATTTAACAGTTGTACTTTCTTTTTATGAGACTTCATTTTGTTAGCATTTTATTAAAATAGGTGGCCAGACAGTGGAAGCCAGTAAGTGTATTCAAGGTAGGAAGAACTACAGCATGAGTTGCTAACCTGGGCTTTATAACAAAGCCTCTACCTGGGGAGAGTTTTATGAATTTTCCTACTACAAGGAAAGTTTCAGCTGGATCTCACACCTTTCTAAATGGCAGAGAATGCAACTGTGAAAGAGAAATACATCAGAACTCTGCAATTCTAGGTTCAACTGCTCAGGTAACTACTTGCCTTTAAATATAACCTTACATTTTCTTTTTTATATACTGTTGTTCTTCTCATTCTGTTTAGATTGCATAAAGTACTGTGAAAAGGGGAGCAGCTTCACCATTTCCAGTAGAATAAGTGGGAAAGTTAAGTGCCCAGAATGAGTTTGGCCAGTATTTACATTGCACTCATTAGTAAAGTGGCTGAGATACACAGCTTTAACAAAAATTGGTCATAATATAGCATGTGACTTTCACAGAACTCAAGGTTTCATATGAAAATGGAGGAGAAAACCTTTAACTTTCCTAATAAGCTAGTGATTTCTTTTCCTGTTCTCTTGTGTTGTGCATCAATACAGAATACAATAGTGCTATTTTATTAAACTTTTCTCTTTCAGTCCCCTCAGACTTGCTGTAATGCTTTATTCTGGGATATCTAATACATGACATCCTTTTTATTGTGGCACCACAAATCGTATCACATAATGTATTCTGATCTCTCAACATTTTTGAGTCATTTTGATTAGCATATTTATCTTTTCTCCTTGAAAATACTTCATTAAAGTACTTTGTCACCTCACAACAATTGTAATAACTCATTTATTATGTTGTATATTATCATAGACTGTATTTCTTTCTAGTATGATAATTCACAATAATGACTACAAATGGGCTCCAAATGCTGGATTCTTTTGCCTACCTAGACTGGGACTTCCATTAGGAAGACTCAGAGTATTTTGGGGCCCGTTGTCTTACAGACGCAAAATCCAGAATAAGATCAGCATGCTCTGGTTCTTGACGGTTTGGTCCCTCTAGAAGGTGAGAGGCAAGGCTCAAAACCTTCAAAAGACACAGGTGTTGGGGTTTTTCTTTTGATTCTTCAGTAAATCTAGCTTGAAATTTTGGCAGGTGATCGATGGCTACAGGGCTTTGTTGTTGGCAAATAGATTCCACTGTTTGGTATATAACAAACCACATTTTGTGCCTCATTGTATTTTGACTGTTTCTTTTCTACTGTCATTTTTTGAGATTGCCTTGCTTTATTTAGCTGTTCTTTAAAAAAATCTTAGTATGTCTGGTACTGATATAAACACAGCTCACGCAAAATTTTCCTTTTATCTCTGTCATAATTTTTACTCCTTTTCAATGATTTAGTTGCTCTCTTGAGATTAGAAGGTGCTGGCTTTATTGTGTAAAAAATATTCAAGTTTTCAATAGCTTTTTTGGTTTGCATTGGAATAAAAACTGCACTATGAGTAGTCATTTATTCAAAAACAAGTCTGATGCATGTACTTCTGGTAACATTTATTTTGCCCTGGAATAAGTGATTATGTAAAATATTTAGTGTGGGTCTTAGTCGTGTGTATATGTGTTTGTGAGAGGGAGAAAAACTCTTATTAAAGTTTCACCTCTCTTTATTTCAGGCACATTTCTTCATCTCACAGCATTCTGAATCAGACAGGTGAAGGAGTCAAATCAATATTGTAGATATCCCATATGAATGTTAGGAATACAAAGTTAAGTTTGTGATCATGACCATAACCTCTAGCATATCTCTGTGACAATGCTACTCTCTCTGTCCCCCTCCTTTCCTCTCCCTGGCCCTCCCTCTAGGTTTCCTTCAGCAATATTTTGTTTATTCATTAAATGAATATGCCTACAAATAACTGTGTACCCAGAGGAGAGTAGGAAGACAGATAGGCCTCTCTTCCAGCTGTGGAACTGTGTTCAGCTTCACTGAACTTGCTATTCAAACCCTGTGGGGGCACTTTTTGCAAAACCAGCCCAGTGCTGAGAACAGTGTTTTGTTCTGCTGTTATCTGAGCAATTCCAAAAAATATGTATTATACATAATCTAAAAAATATGTATTTTTTGATCACTGCTGCATGAAGTATAGGCCAGAGTTTGAAGCATACAGCACACTGAAACCTTATTTCCTCAGAATCATATTCATGGGCATGCTGGTCCCTTTTTTATCATGACCTGGCCAATATTAGAGTCATTTCTCACTAAAATACCTGAACAGCATTTGTATTTGTTATTTAGCATTTCCAGCATAAATACTGGAAACTACATCTGGGAGAGCATGAAGCAATGGCAGGGATAACTGGGGAACGCTGTGGATGATGGATGGACTTAGCCACAGACATTTCTGTTTTCCAAACTTGTTTCCTTTTAGAATTTGGTACCCATTTCACTAACTGTTCTTTCATCTCTTCCCTGTTTTTGCTTCCCAACTAATTTCTTCTTTGCCATCTTTTAATCACTTTCCCCATGCTACTTTTAGATTTCTTCCTAAAGTTTTATTCTTAGAGAACATGTTTGTCTGTGGCAGATAGAGATTCCCTGTGCTGTGTAATAGCCTACTTCCTTTCTCAGTAACCAGATGGAGAGGGTGGTGTTTCAACCCGCTTTCTGACTGCCAGCAGCTAATATTGTGGTACTAACAAATCTAACAGATGCAGTTGGTAGTACAGATAATGATCTGTTGGACAAAGAAATATGCAGCATGGTGCAATGATGTCTTTTATTACCTGTAGGAGAATCTGTCTTGGTTGTGATCTCTCTGGTGCAACCAGAGGGTGAATTGCACTGAACATAGCTTTTCCAGGTGAAAGAGCTGTGAGGACAACTGTGTGGAAAGGCATCTGAATGTTTCTGTGTAATGAGATAAAGCTGACATTTTTCTGCTCTAGTAGATTTGAATCTACTAACTGGACAGGGAGAGGACTTAAGACAAGGATGCCCTGCTCTCCCAGGAAAATCTGAGAGGCTGGACATGGAGTTTTTCTTTTCTGAGAACATCAGCAAGGTCCTGTGATAATGAAACAAGTGCTAGATTTTGTATTTGTGGCTCATACCGTGCAGTCTGTGAGCTTGGTGATTTTGTGGAGATCCCTCAGGCTCTCCACATGCTTTATGCTCCCACCACGAGGGCTCCAGCTGCTGCACAGAGGCTGCTGTGGATCATGGCCCTGCCCTGTGGCCCCCTGCAGCAGAGGGCAATGCGATGCTGGCAGCTGGGTACTAGATGTTTCAATCCTAATTTTAAAAACAGTAGAATCTGCAATGAGTCACTCTTGTAGACAGCCTGACTTAAAATCTTGTTTTGTTCTGACCTTTCCCTTTATTCTTCTTTGCTGACTGTATCTGTTAATCTTGCTGTCTTTTGAATATATATGTTGCTGTCACCTCATTTTGCCAGGTGATACATTATGAAATTTTATTTTATTGTCCCTTTAACATTGCTATCTTAACAGCAAACTTCCTTCTCCAAGACTGACCTCTTTCTGTACTATAGTTTTTGTATGTCTGTACTTTATCTCTTCTTTTATATTCTGATGTGAATAGATCCTAAATTTGTTGTAAGATCTGAAGGATGGATCTGTTCCAGGTGTCATAAACAGATACCTCTAATAAACTTTGTCTGTTGTTTTGCTAAGGGCATTAATGTCATCTAAGTAGACATGCTGATGGGACCAATATTCCAGCATCTACTGTCCACCATTATTTCTCTTCTGTTTGTTGTGATTCATTCTGCACACTTGCAGATTGCTTGCTCAGTCAGATGAAGCCTCTGTTGTTGATGGTGGTTGTCTGGTTTAAAAAAATCTGTTATAATTAGCACACACATCTGTCAGGAACATTTCATTTATTATTGAGAAAACACCTCATCCTCTGAAAGAATAAAAAGGTTCATTAGAAGCACTGTGCTTTGAAGTAATAATGCTCAATGACACATTCTATTACAAACCATAATATTAAACAAGACATAGTTGAAGATGCATTTTTCTTGTGAAAATTTACAGGATCCCAAGCCCTATTCATGCATTTCTTGACCTGATTGTCTGGGTGACCTTAACATGGATGCTCAGAAATTTTCTCCAGCAACATATCTTGCAATCAAGAAGCAAAATCAATGAAAATGGCTGAATACTTTGGTATGATTACTTTTTACTAATCAGGGAATAGAGGAGAATTAAGATTAGTAAGGAAGGCATGCAAGCAGTAAGTGTCCAATCCTGCTACTCTGCAGTGTGAATGAGACAAAAAAATTGATTTGCAGATGCCTGTTATGCAAGTTTAATCATAAACCCTTTGATAGTCAGCTTGTGATTTTCAGTAATTTGGGGTTTTTTTTCAAACTGGATTTTGCAGGTTCTTACCTATGGATTATCCTCTTCTAACACCCACCCTAATTTTTAACGAAACATTCACAGATTTTCATTTGGAGTTCCCCTCTGTATCAGTAGAATTTGAAGGTGCATAGCATGATTTACCATGCTGTTGAGACATAGGCAGCAAATGGAGCAAATCTTTACTACTATATTTTTTTGCTGTTTCCAAATACAGATTCAGGACTTGCAGATGAATTGTTAAGGGCAGCTTCTTATCCCTGTGGATAGTCTCACTAACCTTGTCAGATGACATCACGTGAAAATTCATTTCAGACATCTGAAATGTCTGTAGGATCAGGACAACAAATTGCAACTCAGGAACTTATTTGTAAAAATAATTGTTTGTTTGACATGAGAGAGTAAGAGAAATCGACAACAAAAGGAGTCATATCTCACCTATCCTTTCTGTTTAATAAATTTCTGTAATGTCAGTTAAACAGAGGAAATATTCTGCAAACTCTGAATCCCATTTCCAGTGAGATGCTGACCTCATTTATTCCCCTGGGACAGGAACAAGAGGGAGAACTGAGAGAAGGTCAGGTGCCTCTGACGTGAATATTCTAAGAATGGAGTCGAAAGAACCAGTACTCTCCCAAAAGGAAAGAGAAACAGGGAAAAGTGTGTCCAAAATATACAACCTTTATATTTATTTGACAGAGAACCTACCTACTGCTCTGAAAGCATCTTATTAAACTACTCTATGATCTTCCTTCTGTGGGAATGTCAGAGTAAGAAGTGTCATGATAATGGAACAGTACGTCTTCTCTCAAGTTGTGCATTATTTCATTTTCTGTTTCCAATTCTAGATAATACCTTGCTGTCTTTGACAGAAAAGGTGGTGATTTCCTAACACTCAGAAAAATAAAAAGTGGATGATGTGATGTACAAAAAGAGTCCTTTTTTCTATTCAGTTTTGTCATATGAACTCCAGCCTGCTCATGCCTATACTCAAGGTTGGGATGGGATTCGCAGTCATTCTTACTCATTCTCTTTTCATCTTACTCTTTATAACAAATAATCTTTTGCTAAGTTATGCAAGAATACATAGTACATGCCTTTCTCCTTCTGTCTGGCACTCCACACTAAAAATTTTCAGGAAAAGTCTACTCTTGTTGATTCCTCTAGGCTCCTGCAATGACAAGTATGAGGAAACACATTTTAACAATGTTTTTCACAGCAACGCCAACAGTTTGTCACTACTGTTCATCAACAATATTGTTCTGTCCTAATGATCCCACAGCATCTCTTAGGCAAATAGCTCTAGACACATCACTAGAAGTCAATATAAGAGCTACAAGGGAAGAATATAAACAAGCAAAGAGATGCTCCTTGCCAACGTTGCATGTAACTGACAGCATGTGCTTGTTCTCTTTAAGCTCCAATTCTGCCTTTTAGAATTGGTCATCTCCAAATCCTGTTCAAAACAATGGGTTTTTTTGCATTGCACATAATATACTGTGATCATAAGAGGATTTTTTTTCTGACACTTTCAGTATCACTTTGGTTAGAAAACAATATATTTGACTTTACTACTCTGAAGTGATATTTTGTTATTTAACCCTCAAAATACAATAAACAAGCAAAACAACTAAATGACATCATGCTTATTTTTGAATATAGTTGTGTAAAAGTAGGGCATGATGGAACATTAATGTTAGTGATTGACAGGACAAAGGGTACAAGGATCAGCAGGCTCTGAGTTTCGCCAGTTTTTCCCTTGCTGAAGGTATCACCATGATCAGGTGCAGTCAGGTATTCTGGAAATTCCCTTGCTGTCCAGGACTATTTTGGATAACAGCTGTATGCTAATCATTTTTATTCTTGCACAACTGTTTCGTATATTTCTTCTTGTCTTGCTGTTTTACATCGAATTTAGGTGCATTTTGGTGACGGAGCAAGCCTTTCTCCCTGTGCTTGTTCCATATTTGCAGGTATAATGGAACATTATACACAAGCCAAAGGCTGGTGCAGCAGAAAATCAGTTTCATGTTATGGTAAGGAGTAAAAAGGTTTGTGGTTTATGGCTGCCTTTTTTTTTTTTTCGTGTTTCATAGCAGCAAGGTTGTAGAAAACATTCTGTAAGCTGCACAAGCTCTTGATTCAGAGCTCATGGAAGTTGAGAGGAATCTTCCAACTGATTTAAAAAGCTTTGTATGAAGCCTCACATTTAAGTTAGTCATGATGTAAATGTTTTACAAACATTTAATCTGTCTTATTTAATTTAACATCTTTCTATTCCTAATTGTTCTTTTTATGTCCACTATCTTTCATGATAAGGAACTGTTACGCGCACACACACTGCTCCAAGAAACCTTTCTATTACGCTCAACTACTTTGTAGAGTTGTACCAAGTAATGCATTAGCCACAGATAGAATACTGTGCTCCTTTTAATTCAGTCACCAACAAAATTTCTAGTGGGGGTCTACATTTTTTTGCCTGAGCATATGTTTTGTTTATAATGTTTTTGCCCAAGTATGCATTAAGTTTATAATATTTATCTAGGTCTGAATGAACAGCTCAGCACAGCTCAGTTACTGTGGCTTGCATATAAAGTTAATCACAAAAGTTTTCGTCGGGTTCCATCAAGTCAATTAGTAGCAGAGTTTAAAACTATCTATTAAAGTTATTTCTATGTGTCTACACAACAAGGGGATGAGGAGTTCCATAAAGGTCTAAAACATAGTGGACTTATTAGTATTCCAGTATATAGTTAATTAATAACTGATTAGAGATCTACTAAACCTTGGAACTGACAGTAGCTAGTCAACATACTTCTTGATTCTGACACTTTCACTGGCTCTTAGAAAACGTACTTATCTAATCATAGAAATAGTAATTGTGTGCTGCTGCAGATATGAGCATCAAGGGAAGTACTAGTGCAACATATTTATTCCACTTCTATAACAATGAGCAGAATGACTGACTTGATTGATCAGTTCACCTGATTTCCTGAGTTTATGTGTCTTCTGGTCTTGTTTTTGGAACAAAGAACAAGAAATAATGACAAATTTTCTGCTAGATGTTGCATTAGTGTGTTTTATAGCAGACTGAAACAATCCCAAATTTATGTTGTGTTCCATGCTTAAACGAAATTGTGAAATCAACTAGCTCTGTGAAGTACTTTGCCATTTATAACTAAAGATGGTATATCAGGTTCAGGTATCGTCGCATGTTAACAGTAGCAGTTTTTTCCAGCTTTTTACTTTTACTGCATTTACCAACTTGCAAAGATTTAATTTCTTTCCCCAGTTCTCTGGAATGAAAACAGTTCTTTAAAAACTCTTATGTTCTTCGCCATTCAGGACTCATAATAAGACACCAGGAAGTCTGGAACAAGATTCTGCTGCTGCTCCAAAACATTTGGCCTGAGTCTCTGTTCTGCACTTTGCAATCATTTATGTCAGAAATGCTATGAAGTCAGAATGATAGAAATAGCACCTAAATTTTGTTGCAGTGAAAAACCGCTTGACTCACAGGTTTTAAATAAGTATTGAAGCAGTTTATTGATTTATTAGCAACACGTAATTAATGAACAATTGGTGAACTATACCTTCAGGATCAGTATCAGTAATGCAATAGATAAAACACAATACTAAATACTAACAAAATATTAAAACACAGGTACAATTTTCTGAACACTCTTCTGTATTGAATCCTGGAAAGTTCTAATCCCTGCCACAATTCACCGTGATGTGAACCTGGCCACACTGGAGTGCAGGTCCCCCTATTTACACACGCCTCCTGTTGGAGATGCAGGTACTCCAGCTTTATGTGAACGTGTGCCACTTCCTACAATCCCCTAACACACACACTGGTGAAAGGGCACACCGCAGATACACATAGGCACACCTGAGGTGTGGGTCTCTACTAGTTGCACCCCGTATTATCTGTCCATTATTTGAGTGCAGGCTGCTCGCAGCATCTAATGGGAATGATTGGATTCTGTCAGGCCTACGTGGCGAATGCAATGCAGGTGTGATGACTTCTGACACAAAACCACGTTTTGACTGCTGTTTTGTTTACACCCCCCACTGTTACAAATATTCATCCTTCTTTTGTAACTCTTTTCAGTCTGACTCCTCCTTTTCTTAAAAGTATCCTGGTAATCTCCCGATTTCTGTTTCAACTGGCTGATGGTGGTTTTAAGCAAACTGTAATTGTGAACTTCCTCATTAGTAATAGGAGTTTTGGGGCAAATCTCATCTGAGAACAGACACATTTGGGTATTATAGTCACACAGACTGTTTACACTCACACTCTCAACTTGCCAG
>VYZW01028316.1:0-11245 GCA_013401315.1 Balaeniceps rex
TTAAAAAAAGAATATGTTGGAACTATTTTATCAATTTCTAAATTGTTTTATTGAAATGAAAAATATCAGTTATCACAAAATTTAAATTTAGAGGAGAATGAATGAACTTAATTCAGGTTTTGTGTATGCAATGGATGATTTTACAGGATCACTTTAATCCTTTTATTAATCCTTGGTTCTGGCTGCTGAAGTTGCACTTCTCTGGTGAGAATTTGGTGAGTTGTGCAGCTTGTGGCAGCACTGGCTGAGAGAAAACATTAATGTCTAAATACCGATTAATGATGCAGATGGATTTTCTTGATGAAGACAACAACTTATCATACCAAAGAGGATATAGGTAGAAGGCTGCTATTGGAAAGTTAAATCTTGAGTCTTTCTTTTGCAAGCTATTTAGGTTATTTCTTCACAGATGGTCACTAAACTTCTTTCTCTTTAGCTTTTTCTTTGTAATTTGATCCCTCTCAAGCAAACATGCAAAATGTTCTGTGAAAAGTCTTGTAAGAATTTTTTTCTCAGTAGTGAGGATCATGAAAATTAAGTGTTTTAACATATACAATAAATATTCTTTGTACTAAATGTTCTCAAACATATCTGGCAAGCACATCAATATTGTAACTTCTGCTCTGAGAAAAGCTATTGAATCGGGGCTGATTGTTAGCGGAGTGGGATAGGGAAAAGAAAATTGCAACAAAACTGTTGAAAAACAACAGTGAGAAAGCTTGTGCAGAGGTATACAGCTGGTTTTTAGGTGCTTGCACCACTTTTGTACTCAATTTTTTTTATGTACTAAAAATTTGCCTGTAATATGGTTTATTCTTCACATGCTACTTTTTCTTTCCAGTATGTATAACTTTTTGTAGGTTGTATGAAATGTGTATTAGCAGAATTAGTCAGAAGCACAGACTTAGATTCTGGTATTCCAGTTCTACAGTATAGTAAAGACAACGTGTTAAAAACAATGTATTAAAGACTTTTAACTCCACTATTAGAAGCTATTGTGAGCTGAATGCTTTAACCATACATTGAATTCAACCTGAAAGTGTGACCAAGAACATTGATTAGATGAGCTGTTGTGAGATCTGTCAGGTTCAGGAAAAGCCCCTTCCCAAATCTTCTTTGGAGGAAAGGACTGTTCAGTGACAATTTTTGATGAATTTGCAAGTCTTGCAAAGACTTCAGTACCCATAGGTACAAACTGGAATATACCTTAAAATCTGCCTTTGAAGCCAACACCTGAATGAAAAAAACTTGCAGTTTCTTCCAAAAGACGCAGAGGATGAAGAGAACTCTGCTTGATAGTATGGAAGAGTAATGACGGTACAGACAGTCCTGAGTACCTGGGAGGCTTTTCCTGGTGATGAAGTCAGTGTTTGGTCTAATTTGAAGTACGGTAAAGTACAGAAGACAGAAGTTCTAGAGATTGATTAATATCTTTTGTCTTCATATATTTTCAAGAGAGTTCATATTTATAATTTAAATGCAACAGAAAGAAAACCCTAGCCAGAACATGTCCTTGTAATAGAATCAGCTGTTTGTCAGTCCATTACAGAGCACGCTAATCACCCATAAGAACGAAAAGTCATTAGGCACAGTCTGCAGTTTCTCAAATCTGTGCTTTGGGAGTGAGTGCCTGTATTTTACCAATACTTTAATTGGGGATGAATTTTCTTTTACTCTGAAACAGATCTCTTGGCATCAAGTAAGTCTGAATTATCCAACTGTATTAAATGTAAGGTTGTTCAGAAATAAATCTGTGAAAGATGTTTTGATGTATCACATGCTTTTTCATATGAGAAATTTTAGAGATCCCAAAACCTCGGTTCACTTGACATTTGCACACTTTATGATATACCTGAAGGATAGGCCTGGATGCGGTTATTTAAAAATGTGCCCAGGGATGAGGTCAGTCTGTGCCTATGGTTCCCAGCTCTGCTGCCTTTCATTTTGAAAGCAATAGATGTTGCTTTCCCAAGATACGTTCCACCTCCTCTAAGCCTGAAGATTGTCTTGCATACACCAGTATAAACCTTTCACCACACTCAGTTTGATCTGCAAATTAATCTTGGGTTTGGCCTAGCACCACTTTGCAGTTTCACATTTTATATTTCACCTTCAGAGCCTTGCCACGTGTGAACATGACAGGAGTGTTGTTCCCTTTAAATTAAGAGTGTTGTTCCCTTGAAATTAAGATAGTCCAAGATTATAATTTTAAAATTAGGGTAAGGTTGGTGGTTATTACAGTTCTACCTCATCAAAATTGAGAGGACCAATGGCCAATGTTTTTTTTTGTCTTTACAGTTAATTTAAATATTCCTAAGCAGATAAAATACCTGTTTGAAAGTATGTGTGAAAGAGATGATAGGAGAGTATGTTTCAATTTAATGTTTGTTTTTCACTGAAAATGTTGTTTTCCAGAACTAATTATAAAAAGGTAGTTGTAGAAATACTTTGTGTTATAACTCTGAAATGAGTCACACTAAGTGTGCAACCACCTTATATTTTCAGGGGATGAATGTCTTCCTGTACACATAATAAAAATGTAAAACTTCTGTGGCTATTTGCTTTTGCTGTAAAAATATTTATTATCTGGGAATGAAGCAAGAGAGCCCTTTCTTTCATCACTTCTTTCAAGGATTTATGTTTCAGTTTGGCTGCAGTTTGGAGCCTAGCAGACATAAGCAGTATCAGAGACCGTTCACTTTTGAGGGCAAAAAGAGAAGTTAAAATTCTGTTGTCTGCTTACAAAGATGTAAATACTGGCTGGCATCTGCTTATTCCAAATTTTCACATGGTGCTCAGCATGTGGATTTCTTCATTAAGTGGATGATTCCCTTTAACTATTTCTTTGCAAAAAATGATCAGCGCATCCTTTGCCTGTTCCTCCTTCCCTGCTTCTGTTGAGAAGCAGTGATTTGAGAGGGGTGAGTTGAAGTGCCTCATGCAGACCAGCTAAGCAATGAAAAATTACATCTGCTTGTTCTGTAAATAATGTCCAGTCAGAGCAGATGTAATTAACTACTGAACTTAATGGATGCCTCGTGAGGTTACAGATGCTATCAGTCATAAACTAGATGAAGGCAAGGGAGCTTTATATCCTTGGAATTCCTTTTAGGACTAATTACTAAATATCTTTAAAATTGATTGCTTATGCTTTCAATTTCTGAGAGTGTTTTCTCATGACCTATGTGGAATGGACTTGCTGCAGCTTTAGGGGAGGATGGGAGACACCTCCATTGTTGAGGCTTTTTGAGGAACTAAAAAGTTTCTCTTCCCTAGGACTTTCTCCCAGAGCTTTACTATTAAGAAACTTGGTCTTATTTCAGGGGTTGCCAAGCCGTCCAGCCATCTTGGGAGACTGGTCTGACACAGATTTTCTTTTTGTCTAAATTAGTTGAGAAATATACAATTGCAAAGATAAAATTCTGTTGATGTGTCAAAAGTCTTAGCCTAACATTGACAAAGCAATTAGAGACATGTGGAGTGCCTCTCAGAAACAACCACCAAAACTTAATTTCTGCCTGTCTGCTTCCAGATATTTACAACTGGGGAGCTGGTGAGAAACCAACCTGACAGAATAAACAGAACCCTTTGGACTGTTGCGAGATACCTGCTGATGATGTTAATATTGAGCTGACCGTGTACCTTTTTTTGGTCCAACTACAGTGTTGGAGATTGTCTCTCAACCAATGTATTTCAATATATTTTTCTTTGTAACCTTTGATCTTTGTTCACAGTGTGTATTAGCAGTGCACTGAATGGATATGAGCTGGTGAGCAGGTCCAGGAGTTTTCATGAAATGCATATTGTTCTATATAACTTTTATGTATGATAAACCAGAAGGGTCTCCAAACTCACTGAAATTATACTGGGCTTGATTATTCAGTTTTAAATTCAATAAAGGATGCTTAAAGAGTTTTATAAATAAAATTGGTGATCAGGTAGCCTTGATGTCAGCTGTCAATTCTTTTAGAAACAACCTTTTAAGGAGTAGATGCGTGTATAGTAGAAATGACAACTGACTGAATAATAGATTAATATTAGTACGAGCCAACAAGGGAGAGAATAAAACTGGATTTGTTTATTTGTAATGCTCTTGGCATTTTTAGCAGCTGTGACTGTTTCCTTGTGATCGTTGCATGCCCAGTCTTGAAGGAATTTTTGGTGCAAGTCAAGACAGAGTAATTTTAAGAGCAGTTTCTAACAATAGCATTACAGCTGCAGTCCTGTATGTCTCTGAGATGACGCTCTTTTCTGCATTTTCCATAATTTTGTAGAACGTGACCTTTTGACTTAAATTTCTGAAACTGGTGCTGTCTGGCAAAATGAAAGAGAATTTTGAACAGTTGCTTCCATTATTCTGGATGATGTTCAGCGCTGGGCAGGCTGTTTGACACATAGGGTGGATCAGTAATCTGCTTCATGGCATTGTAAAACTAGAATTAAGTAATGAGAAAGATTAATGAGCTGTCTAAGCTGTCCGCTTTATTCCTTTCAATATTCCCTCTCCCTTAGGCTAATTTGTGCAAAAATATAATACATATAAGGAAGATTTGGAACATTTATTAAGGGTGTTATTTTTCAGGTTTTAAAGTATAACCTGCCTTTTATTTACAGAGGACTACCATGCACCTTACTTTTTATTTCGTTGATCCGCACACACATTTTGGGTAGCTGTTATTGTTTATTTCAGGGAATAAGTTATCATAATGGTCCTCTGAAGCTACTGCTGTTGCAATTTATGGATTGTCTGTTATGAGAGCAAATTCACCTTTTTTCTTCTGCTCTGCTGTTTTTTCTATGCTGCTGTGCCACATCTAGGACTCTGGGTTGCAAAATTCAAGCTGTAATCTTTAAATTTACTTTTTCCTGCAAATGAAATAACATCTTCAAAACATAAGCTTTTATGTGCTACATATAATTTTAAAATAAGTTTGGCAAGTGTATTTGAAGAGGGCTGCTGCTACAGTTCTTTTAGCCTTGAGGAAAACAATCAAGTTGATAGTAAATTAGTTTGCTGACATCTAAGGATTGAACAGCTGAGTTACTGTACCTGCTATTCTTGATGTGACCAGGCTTCTCAGAGGTTGTGTTTAATTTTCAGAAACCATTCGCTGTTTAACCTCAGCTGAAAAGCTTGGGATCAAATATGAAATTAGCTATTTTCTTTACTATGAAAAGAAAGAGACTGCTGCTTGACTGAGAGCATGAAATCAGAGTGACCCTGTGCTCTTAGTCCCAAATAACAGAGATAGGAATGAATCCTGTGGAGGAAATGAGACTTGAAGAATTGCAAGTCATTCACTGCTCTGGCTAGCGAGGGATGTGTGTGTACCACCCTGCCCTTGGCTGCAGATGCCTACTCGTCCCGTAAGCTGTAGCTCAGCTGTGGCAGCTGGCTTATTCCTGGGGTTGGGCAGCTCTCCATTCACCCACTTGGGAATGTCATTTGCATGCATCGTTTTTATTGTCATCTGCCTATCCAAGCCATGATGTGGGGTTTCAGTCATGTTTGTTACCACGAGTGGGTTCAGTCTGGCCCATGGTGTACTGCGTAATGTTATATTTTGGGCTTGAAAACATGATGTAATGTACAAAATCTGGAGTAGACACTTCAGCTTACTAAAATATATATATATGTGTGTGTGTATATATATATCTCTCTATGGGAGTGGGCACTGAAAATATTCTGAGGAAAGCGGGAATTCTTGTCTGGTTTGAGATGTATTCTGGAATTATTTTAGGTCAAGTAACCAATACCCTTAATCTTATGGAAAGCCCTGAGGTTAAGTGATATGAAAGGTTAGTGGGCAACTTTTGGAGGTATATATTCTTTACAGGTTAATGCACAGATGTGACCTGGATCCTTAGCTTTGCCTACAAAGGAAGAACTTTGTGTTGCCCAGGCAGGAGGGCTGGTGGGGGAGGGAAAATAATTTGCTGTGTGAGAATTTTGCTTAAAGTTTAAAGGGCTTTCAGCTTTATTTTCTTCTGCAGATTTGAAATAATAATTTGAAATAAATCCAAAGGCTCTTTTTTTTGCTGACTAGTAAGGGATTTCCAAGCTGAAGAGAAGAGAAAGGCCGGAAGATGCTAAAAACATTAAATGCATCATTGGCTGATGTGTGACCTGACTGATATAAACTGATTATTTAGAGAAATAGGGTCACCTGTTAGTTAAACAGCTGAGTTTTTTTCCCCCCATTTTGTTTTATATGTTAACGTACTTCGCAAATGACATTTTTACTGACATGTAAATTCTGTTGAGGTAGAGAAATAATCCAAATAATACATTTAATTTGCTTTGAACTTGCAGTATGTTTAGGGTAACACTGGGTGAACAGGTATACCGTTAACTATTCTAGTGCCACGCACATTGTCCTGAAGGCACCCTGGTGCCATGAAGGTGAGATTTCTTAGGGAAGGGCGGTTCCAGGCATTTTGGCTGGTACTGGGAATGTGGGAAGATGCGCTGGGACTAAGATATCCATGGCAATTCAGGATTTGTGTGATTGCAGGCGTAAAATCAGTACAGTGTGGAGAAAGGTCTGGGGATTAAACTCGGTGTCCTTTCAATATTTTGAATGATATTGGCAAGAGCTTGGGTATTCGTTTTCTGTATTTTAAGTATCTCTGTAGCTAAGCAGATGATCTAACAGTATGATCCTGAATTTAGTTTCTAAAAAGTCAGTAAATTATAGAAAATATCAGCAGCATATTCCATAGGTTAATCTGACATTCAATACAGATATGGTTTTAGTGTTGCTGTTTAAAAATTCTTTGCTGATGAGTTTGGAAAACAAGTCCAGATGTAATCATTTCTAGAGAGAGAAATTGAGAAGTACTGTTTTTAATAACCATTTTCAATGATGTGGTGAAAAGAAGGAAATTATTTTTCTTGACAGATACTGATAGGAGAAAGAGAAGCTTAGTGTGGGGTGGGTTTTTTTTTTAATCACCATGAAAAATTCCTTCCTGTTAATCTGATGGATGGATTACGGTTTGTCCTTGCATGGCCAGGTTGTATTTTCCATCAGAACTGGAGATTCCAACCGTCATTATATCATCTCTGTAATGCAAATGGTTATGTATAGAAAGAGATTTAATTAATCCCCTGCTGGTTGGTAGTATACCCTAAAGCAAACATAGTTAGCAAAGGAAAAATATTAAAACATGAGTGCATGGTACCAGGTCAATGAGTGTCAGTGGAATTTCATCATCTGTGAAATATTAACTTATTAACTGAAATGTATTTACTGTTATAGCTGTAAAAATATTTGTCTATTGTCCCAACTGGTATGATAGTGAGCTACCTTGCAAGAAAGCCAAGGTCAAAGGCAATCTCAGGAATCATGCTGTCTGCTCTGGCAAAAATATGGAACATCCTGAGTGTAGTGATGGTTCTCACTTTGATTTGAAAGGACTACATTTAAGCTGCCATCAGTGCAGCCTCCAGCATCCAACTTTGCCTGTGGGTCTGTGCCATATGCACAGCTACATATTCAAGGACAAATTACAAGACTGAGAGAAAGTGACAATTTTGAGTGATGGGCTCCTGTTTTCTTCACACTTTTATACTGTAACATATCTGTTTAAAAGATATGGGTTGTATTGTGGGTCAATGAACAAATAGATTTCCAGACTTTGTTTCCATTTCATATTGTGTGCATATACGTACGCAAAAAGCCAGTGCTCTTTCTGCTGCCTGAAACATTCCTGTTTTCAGATGCAGTTTCTGCATACAAAAGATCACAATAGATGAAATTTTCAGTATCTACGCACTAAACAATATATTATGTAAACAGAAAAGTGATGCTTAAAATGGTCAATATATTTTTCCCTTCTAGCTCCCTTGCTGCCTCAAAAATGATAGATACAGTGATGATCCAGTCCTATTGTGAAACCTGAACTCTAGCATGTTACGGTGTCCAACTGATTTTATATCTGCATGATCTGAGGTGATAAACCTAAGATAAAAGGAAACAAATATAAGGAACTCTTTTGAAGGAGGGTATTCGAACCAGCTTTTTATAAATTCCACGATGCTGAATTTCTTTCCCAAGGTTCATTTTTGACTAGTTGTCTGAAAATCTGCTGCTTCTTTTGTCATGTAGAGATCGAGTTGCATGTTTAACAATTGTGCCTAGAAAGATGGAACTGATACAAAAAATTAACTTTCAGAACAGTCTGTTCCTGTCATTTGGGTACTGCAAGATTTAATGCACTTCTTATTTTTTAGGATTTGTTTCTACTTCTGAAAGTTCTGTGTGAATAGTGTGCAACAATCCTTTAAAATATTCTTATGCTATTTATCACTTCATATAAATCAAATATAAATGTAAGCCTCTATTTTGAGGGTTATATTGTTGACCTAGAGAGCAGGTGGCATGGGGGCTGGCTGAAGTAATAATGGTAATATATATAGGTACTGGCAGCACGGGTGCTCGGGGAGGCAGATGTGCTGTCGGAAGAAGCAGTTTGAAATCTTGAATGTTCATGTGTCGTTCTCATCAGAAGGGTGGTCTTAAATGAAAAATGTCCTTTAGGATAAACTAGCATATTTGCTTAAAGGATTACAGCTGCACACTGTAAATAGTGTTTCACACTAAGTAGTCACAGCTCAGCACTCTTTTAGTAGTTATCTTACCTCTTAAAATGTGATTTTTTTTTTTCAGGATACATGGACATATAATGCCAAACTCCTTTGTGGAGTGGGTGGAAACCAGTCAAATCATGGCACGTCCCTCATCATTTACTATCTAAAACGTTTAATCTGTATTATAAAACTGACTCTGAGTAGAGTTTCACCTTTACAGGGTACTTGTGAAATGCTGTTGGACTTTAGCTTATGTTTTGCATAATTATTTAATTAGTGTTTTTGTAGTGCTACTTCATACGTTTGAAATTACCCTATCATTTTTAGATGTAAACTCTCAGTTGGTCCCATTGCACACACTGAAGTGTTAAGCCATCTTAAGACCCAGCTGAGTCTCTGCCCTGTGAGCATATCCCCATCTCTGGTAGGCATTTTCATTGTCTGCTCTATCCCCTGGAGATCTGCAGTGCTCTCCTGACAGTGGACATCCTAATATCGGTGCCCTGAAATGGGTCATCAGTTCTGTCTGCAGTCTGCTCCCTCCTTGCTTCCATCTCCAGGCATTTTCTTTCTTCTTCCCTGGGATGTAACTCTTTTAGACACTAACTCACTGGTGATTCAGGAAAAGCAAAGCTCATAATTACGTTGCTTGCAGTTGTGTAACTTCCAGCTCTGATGCTTTTGCATTGGCCCCACCATTCATGGTCTGGTTTGGAGGATTGTAAGAAGTGCTGTTACCAGCCCTGCTCTGGAGAAGCAGAGAAGGGCGAATAGCTGGGAGGGTGCAGGCTTGGCCTTTCTCCAGAGGGCAGGAAAAGTGCTGCGGGACTTGGGGCATGGCTTGGTGTACAGCGGGTAGGGTTTTTGAAAGGGATTTTAAGACTAACACGAAAGGAGGCATGGTGGAACACCAGGTACAAAAATTGATCGCTTTGATTGTGCTCTTTGTTGTCAAGACCACAGAGGTATTAAATTTGAACTACTGCCTGTTGATTCCACAGCTGCACTGTGTGTGTCAAGGTGGAGGTGCAGAATGAATGAAAACAATTGCTACATGGATAGAATAATATTTCAATTGCATTGAGATGTCATCTGCTAGTACTTTTTTCCTTCCTTATTTGGAAACTCAGTTGATCACAGATTTCAAAGGATGATTTCAGGAACAAAGCTCAAGTCAGTCGTCCTTTTAACCTTGCATGCATTTAATCCTGAATCAGCTACATTATAGGAATTATACTGTATATAATACTATATAGTATTGTGTGTAAGTAATAGTATATTAGTATATAGTATTATGTGTGAGTAAAATGAGTGTACAGTAGAGGAAAGGAAAAGGTTTGTCCACTCCTGTTACTGGACCACGATTCCTGTGGTGTTCGTCTGTAAGTCACAATTACTGGAGCTGTGCTGCTGCGAGGGTGTTCTCTCTTTAAGTGACTTTTCAGCCCTAATGGCTAGAGCAAAGCTTGTAAACATGAACCCTACAAGCTCAAAAATTAGAAGGTAGGATTTAAAGGTCACTGTTTTCCTTTTTCAGCCAGTACCATGAAATTCCAGAGCTTTATTCATTCATTCTGAAAATTTCGGGGCTGACTGCGTTGGAATAAATGGAAATGTGCCATTTGAATAGGAAAAGTACCCTCTGCTAAGCACCTTTGTTATATCGGATCTTCTTTAAAGAGGATAAATTAAATACATCTGCTCATATGATGTAAGAGATATATATGCATGTATAAGTAATACACTATATACACAAACAGAATAATATACATAATATATATGTATACATATGTATTTATACATTTGCAGTGGCAAAAAGCTGTCATTGCTACGTAGACTTCGTGGTTGGAAGCTTTAATTCTTTCTAACAAATGAGAGTGGAAGAAGTACCTTTTTAGAATATAAAACACACAACCTGTTATAGATGCTAATGATTTATTATCTTACATACTTGAAATGTTTTGATTAGATCTTGACAAGTTTGTCTGATGACAGGAATTTATTTCTTGATGCTGTAAGCTGTCAGCCTTGTGATAATTCACACATGAAATTTGCTCAGTACTGTTAAACTGTAATGAAATTTCAAATTGTAGAGAACTCATCCTTGAAAATAATAACAGCATGTTTAAGATTAATTTATTTTTTTTTTTTTTTTTTTTTNTTTTTTTTTTTTTTTTAGTTCTAGTAGCTGTAACTTTTTGGTATCTTTGAAAAACTTTGCTAAGTAATGTCCAGTGTATTACCTAACAGACCAGTCATTGACAGTTTGTCAATAACATTGTTAATCATTTAAGTCAGCATGTACACCATAGCTAAACATGGAAAAGAGGTTACCAGATTTCATGAATTTTTTTTCTATTGACTTTTTTCAATATTCAGTGAAAACACTGATTTTTTTTTTTCTTAGCGGGGATGAAAAATACAGCATGTAGATCAGTATTCTGAAGGTCAGAAATTGAAATCGGCTATGTTGTTACTTCCCATTTTGTTGTGAAAAGCTGAAGTGAAGCAGCCCAGGCTCAGCAGCAGTACGTTTCCAAGGTCCTGCACGGGCGCGTCGGGCACGGCCGGCACTGGCTCGGCCCGGCCTCCTCCCACTCGGCGGGGGCAATTTTTAATATTTTCTTTTTTTTGCGGGCGGGGCCGGGGGTG
>VYZW01028316.1:11275-30569 GCA_013401315.1 Balaeniceps rex
TGGGCCGGGGCGGTGGCGGGCGGGGCCGTTGGCGCGGAGGGCGGGAGCCGGCTGCCACCTAGTGTCGGCCTGCGGAAGCGCAGGGCCCGGCGGCCCCGGGCAGAGGGAAGCCCCGGTGTGCTGGGGTGGGCATTAAAAAACAAACCAAACCCGGCTGGTTATTGTCTGATGATGGTGTCGTCACTGTCTGCGCCTTGTGGATGCTCGTGGTCTATCTGCTTAAACAAAAACCTGAAAATTCCCGGTCTTCCTTTGCTTTTTCTGCTTAGGTGCAAAATGCTGCTTGTAGGTCGGAGTTATGTTTCATTGGCCTCGGACTTTTTGTGATAAAATCTAACACGAGTAATGTGTACGTTTGAAAAAAAAAAACCCAAAGCCACTTTGTTGCTTTAATTTTTCCTTTTGGTGCAAAAGTGAGAACATACATGCAGCAGGTGCTGGGCGTATTGTGCACCACGCTTCTGGAAGTGGTTCGGATGTGATGCTGATGAGGCATGTAGGACAGAATTAATTACTGCCTTACCTATGTTTAGGCTTGAATTTCAAAGTTATATTTGCTCTGTTGAGCGCTTATGATTTTGTGACTGCAAAGGCGATGATTATTCAGACCAAATGAGTAACTTTTGTACCCCAGACTGCTGCACTGTGGATGTGTGCAGCTTCACCTCTTAGGTGCAGCGGTGCTGTGCACAGTTATACACTGAGCACGCCTTCGGAAATGGCCAGCTTTTTATTAATTTCGCCTCACTCATTTATTGGTAAATAAATGATTAATATATGATAACAAGTAAAATTAACTCAAAGTTTTCATTCTTTTTTTTTTTCCAGAAGGAGCTCAGTCTCCCCAGAAGAGGAAGCTTGTAAGTATAATTCTTCTTTATTCATCACTTTGTTTGTTTTGAACATATATAGCTGTTCAATTGTGGAAATCATTTAAATGGGCAGATAACTCCGTTTTCTCTGTCAGCGTTTTCAAGAATCTGTCATGCACTTGGAAACAGCTAGCTTGCATTTCTCTGAGACTGAAGCCTCTATTCATTTTCTTAAGTGTAGTAGGAAAAGTAGTAGTAGTGTAAGCTTACTTGTAATTATCAGCTTGAGCTGATCCTGAGATGGAAGTAGCTGCGGTGTTGAGTGTTGCTTGCACGGACATCGCTGAAGTGACTCCACAGAAGTCACTGATTATTTATGTGGTACAGACAACTTTGATCACTGCTCTCAAAACAGCCTGTTGACAGAAGTCTGAGTACACAGCTCCTGGGACGTGCAGGTCAGGTATTTGTGGAGCTGTCAGTGTAATAGAGATATTTCAACAAAGTAGCAAATGTTGGGAAAAGTAGTAGAAATTGTTTTAAACAAATAGCAATTTTTTTAGTACATTATGATGTTTAAAGAATTTTAACGAACTAACTTGTGTTTCAATGATATTATGAGAGCTTAGCTTCTGCTATGCTTACAGATTTATGGTGGAAGAAATTGCATTATTGATTGCATTATATAAAAGAGAAAGCTTTTGTACTGCCTGCTATTGCATTATGATTTAAAATTGTTTCCCAAAGCTTGTAGACTACAGACATGAAGCTCACAAAAGCATATAACCTTTCTTCCTCGGGTTTCTGGTTCTAATGAGAAATGATTTTCAGTCTTTCAATGTAAGCTATCCCCTTTGTATAACAAACAGTGTTTGGAAAATGCTGTGTAGCACCAGTGATTCAGGGCTGAACAATACAACGGATCAAAAGGCCTTTTTTTTTAAATGGGGCATGACCAGACCTTTTTGTTTAGTTTGTATGACAATGGTGAACCAGTCAGGGAGTTATTTAAAGAACATGAAACACTGGTTGATTTTTTTTTTAACCAATATGCCTTAAAGGCTAGCTTAACTATATTTGATAGATTTTGAGAAAGGTGGTGTTCATGATTTGAAGATTGTGAAGGTTCTTTGTACAAATGGTGGAGCTGTGAGTTACCAGTAAGTTTTTTGTTTAATGTAACTTAGATATTTTTGTACAAAACTTTTGGAATTGAAATTGAGGATGCCAGAGATATTCCCTTCCCTCGTTCAAGCGTGGAGGTGGGTATGACACAAAACCACTCATGTATTTATATTTGAAATATCTGAGATACAAATGAAGTGCTTCAAATGTGTCGTGTTTTATTTAGTGGTAACTAAACCGGATGACTGAATGTTTTATTTCTATATTGACTTAACACCTTCAATTTTCATTACTTCACTTTAGTTTTCTTCCACAAGTGAGTGCCTTTTAAGCCATCATTATGTGAAGAAATTTAGCAACCTGTGTCAGGAAGATAAATTTTAAGCACAAGGTTGCAGCTACTAGCGAGACTGAAAATCTATGAAGAATTGAAATGCCTTCAGTTAGTTGCCTGTGTTATCTAGTTGATTATTTGATTGCGGTTTCTGGAATTACAGATTCTGTAGTCAATTGTACCAAATGATTTCTTGTTGTTTGAAAAGTTTAACTGTTTAAGAAGTCAGTAGCGCATTGTGGCTTGTGTATATTTGTGTTGATGCTGTACTGTTAAGCGTATAGGCTCACTGAAAAGGGTCTTGTGGAGCTGATGTACATGATTTGCATATCCCAGTATCAGAGTGCTTACTTGATTTTAAAAAAAGCCACTCTTAGTCTTTGACTCAGGAATTAGAGAAATTTGTATCAAGAAAGGGAATAATTATAATATGTGTGTACATATATATGTTAAAAATGTACATAGAATATGTATAAATTTGTTCAACCATTCTGTCAAAAAAGGTGGCCTAACGATGTGCACTTAAATACAGACTGTAGGCAGTTCTCAGTTCTTCTGGAGGCTTTTCCTCTGCTTGAATCAACTTATCAGTGAACCTTATAAGCAAAAATAAATTCTGAAAAGAAAATTCATGCTGGAAAGCTGCTGTTGTGCTGTAGCTAACGAGTAAGGATAGTTATGGATGTAGCTAGGTCCTGATTCATTGACTGTCATTCATTGACTTTTGTTCACCGACAGGAACAGAAGCAGGAATTGACAGAAGGATGAAGTATCTGGCTTGGAGCCAGAAACCCTCAAGAGGTGCATCCATTTTCTGCACAAACTCCAGCCTTTGTAGCAGTTCAGTAGCAATTGTATTGTATAGAAATATACAGCCACTCAGCATTTTTCTGTGTGCTAGTCTAGAGGCTGGGGTGCATTTACTACTGTAAAAAGATCATATTGAGGGGGAAGTAATTATTTTTCGGCCAGACAGAAGTAGAATGAAGACTTGATTATTGCGGCTTGCTAGGTGATTGCTTTGGTTGATTGTTGAGTTAGAAAGGTTTTAGACTGTGGATTAGCTAGGGTATTTGTCATTGCCAAATGCAGAAGGGTGAGCTCTTCCTGCTTCTAATCTTTTGTTTACCTGACTCTCGTTGCTTCATATTTGCCTGGGTCAGTATTAGTAGTCTCTATTTTTCTGCAGGAGCTGATTGTAGGCATGGACAACAACAGTTGCTACGCTTGTTTGTACTAAGGAAACGGAGTGGAGTTAGATGTCTCAGTATTTTTTGCAGGAGAGCATGAGGAATTTTGTCACCTAAAGAAGGTCTTGGGTAGAAGCTGAAGAGAATGAATGGTGGGATGGAGCCTGTGAAGTCTGTTGATTAGCGACTCTGCTTCCATGTTAGCAGAAGGGAATATAAGCACACCGTAAACGATGGCTTTGCCCTTGGAGATCTTGCAGTCTAATCTTGAAATAATCAGCACAGAGTGAGCAGGCATGTAAAACAGATGGGGGAATTGTATGCAGGGTGACATTAAGAGGAATGCCTGATTATTTAGAGACCGTTTTGTTGTTAATGTGCTTAAAGTGTGTGTGTTTCTGTAGGGGGGTTATGTTTAATACACTGAAGGAAATTATACTCAACTGAGTTGTCAGTGGCTAAGAGGTTGAATAATACAAGTATGAGAACAGGAAGAAGTAGTTATATTCTGTCTCTGGTGTGGTTCAATAATCAGAGTTCAAAGTTTTTCTTTAATAAATTATGCACATAAATGTATTGGTTATGTTTTTCCCATGCTTTGTTCACAAAAAAATAATTACCATTCATGAATATTTTCTCTAATTTCACGTAGTGAATGTGAAGTGATAGACCCAAACTTTGATCTCCATCCTATTAGTGGAAGTGGTTTAATTATTTTCAGCCATTACCCTGTTCTGTTGTTTTGGTGCTACAGCATGTACAGAGATTGCTTTTTGTATTGTTGGCTTCAGCTTTCACATGGTTTTGATGTGCACCTGCACGTGAAGCGCACTAGAGATGTTCCAGACTTGAAAGGACAAAGGTGGGGACTGCGCAGCAAGACGAGGCTCGTGGTGAAGTGCTCGTGTGTGTTCATGTGTATAACAGCAACTTGGCATCCGACAGACCAGGCTGTAAACTGCAGATTTTCATTGTGGCTGCAGGATGCACACCACCGTCCTGGAGCTCACTATTTCTTCTGATTGCCGCCTCAGCTAATCATCAGTCACTAAATCGAGTTGGAGTTGCATCTGAGCCACCTGGTTTCTTGTTCAGTACCCCATTTTTAATAAATTCAGTTGTTTATAACATGAACTTCATTGACCCGTTCAGTTTTTTTATGAAAAATGTGAGTTTATATTTGAAATCCTCATGGTTTCTTAGGCAGGGTTACTAGCTTGGGTTGCTGTAATTTTTGTACTATCTAAACGTAAAATTTTCTAAAAAGAAAATATCGCTTTCCCACATTATGTCTAAATTTGAAAAGAGTAATTTCCTCAGCAAACTAAATTTGCTAAACCAGTTTTTAATTTCAGATGCAAGTTATTTTTGTTAATTCTTTCCTGCTATCAGCCATCTGTATCAAATATACTTTTAAAGTCTGTGTATGAACGAAAAAAGAACATGGAGGTATAAGAGACATGAAAAATAATTATAATCCAGAATATATCCAGTAAAAATGCACATTTAAATAAATCAAATATTAGAAACTGCTGTTTTGATGGTGATAGGTGCTGATAAGAAATAGTATTTACCTCAAGTTTTTATGTCTATCGTTATGAAATGTGGTAAGCAACATAATAGTGTTTGCTAAAGACATGTGCAAGGCTTTTATGGTGGTCTTTATTCCTTCTAATCTCTTTTTAAGGCAATTTATGTCCACTGTGGGGCTCGTTTTCTCTCTTTCTCTCCCTCCTCCTCTGCCCCCCCCTTCTACTTATAAACCTCCAAAGGTTGTTAGTTTCTGCAGCCCTAGACGTTTCATAGGGTGTTTCATTAAACATTCATCATAATTTGTTAAACTTACCCCCAGCTTCCTGACAGTGAAATAACACACAAACACACCAAGGAATTTCTTTGGGAGGATATGCTGAATACCAGTTTAGATCAGTTTCTACTTGTATTCTTTTTAATGCTTAGACCTTGGAAACAACAACAACTTTGATGGCAGGAAAAAAAATTCTGGCCTTTAGTGCTGGTTTATGTCTTTATCTTGCCATGCTCAGGTGCTGTGGGAATTTCCTCTGTATCTGCAGAGAAATGGAGTATATCATTCCGTTTCTGTTCGTCTTGGCGGGCAAGCGTTTCTGCTGGGGATCGATCGATGCCGTTTCCCTGCCAGGAGCAAGTGCTGTGCCTCAAGCGTGGAGAAGCCAAAGTGCTGGAAATGGAGAAAAAAATGGTTCTGAAAAGGAGTAGGGAGTTTTGCTACTTTTGCGCTCTGTTCTGTCTTGGATCTGGAAATAAGAGTAAGAAATAATGTCTCCATTCAATGCTTTCTGCTTGTGATACTTTTTATAGATGGGGAGAGAAAGAGATGGAATTTTCTAACCACTCCATCCTTCTCTGAGCTGCATAGGAGCAGCTCACAAGTAGTAGATCAAAAATAACCCGGTGCTCTTAAGCTGATATGTGGGGCTGGCTCTGGAGGTGGAACGTGCCGAATTATTTCTGCAGGGCTGTGTAGGAGTGTTGCTATTCATATATTAGGCTTTAAAAATAATTTGAAAGCATTGTTTCTATAAAAGAAGTGATTTAGTGAGTAAGGGGGATTTTAGTGTTCTGTATATACTGTAATCTCAGAGACAAAGAATTTATGGAGGTTTTCATCAAGGATTTAAAAGTGAGAAAAGTCTTTTGTGCAGTTTTTGTTATCAAGTTTCCACTACTTAATCCAGGTTCTCATTTAATAAGTATAATAAAATTATACATAACATACCAAATTTGTACCTTTTGTTGCTTGCTGTGCTTTCTTACTCTGAAGGCATGGCGTGGGGGGGCAGGGGCTCTGGTTGTTTAAGGACCAGCCACCCTGGGCACCCGGGACCTTACCTTGGAGACTGGCAGTTTGTTCTCCTGACGGGACGTAGCTGTTGAGAGGTTGTGACCTTGTAGTGTGGGGCACTCCTGCTGTGGTTTGAATCATGGGAGGATCTGAAGATAGGAGTTATAATCTGGAATTTGACTTGGTCGGTGAGTACTTGTGAATGAGTACTTGTCTTTACCTGCCTAAATACAGTGTTTAACACTTCAAAGTCTATCAAAGATATATATTCGGAATTTTTTGGCAGAATGCTGCCTTGTTACAAATACACATTTTAAAAATGTTGGACATTATTTTGAGACAGTTTTGTTAATAGCACAAAATTGATTTGGAGCTGATTGAAATTGCCATTTGCAAACAAAAATGCAAGACTTGCATTGTACAAGAGAACACTGTCTCATAAGGAAGGTGGTTTCCCCCGTGCCCCCCCTTCAGCGTTTGGCTCCCCAGGCTGCTGCAATTGCTGTTGCTCTGTTTTCAGTGCTAGAATCCATAAAGTTTGTAGCTGAAACACAGCTTGGGAGTTACAGGAAGATGTTTTAAGATTCAAGTTGTGCGTGTTCTTAAGGGGATTGATTTCTGAAAAAGAGATGGTTCACATGTTCCCCCGCCCGCCGAGAACAGCTGCTCTTTGCACCGCTGATGACTCCACAAGGGCTTTGGGTGGGAGCAGTGACTCTATTCCTATCACAGTGTGAGTTTTCAAGCTGCTATGTGAGATTTCTGCCAGAATCCTTTCAAGTGTGCCATCGCTCCCTTTGGCTTTACGCTTTCCTTTTGATTTGGTGAGAGCGACTGTTCCTGCTCCTTGAAGCCCAGGAGAAGTTTGTCGCTGATTTGCTGTGGGCTCAGCCTGAGTGTGTCAGGACTACGTTGCTGGCTGCGTGACGGGTCAGATGGCTAGTTTGGGTCCTGGACTCTTCTGCGCCTTTGTTTTGTGCTGGTGGGCTTCATTGCCTTTCTCTGGACGCTATGAATAGACTTGTAGAAGGTTTTGTTTTTTTTTTTAATAATTCGGTTTTTGACACGAGCCGTATGATTAATCTGGACCATTATTGAACTCCTGAGGTCTCTGTGACACTGGGGGTACATGAAGAGCTTGGAATTGCACTGATTGTTCCGTGCTCTGTGCTGGAGTGATAACGGTGGGCTCTCCTTCCCGGCTCTAAGCCTCTTACGCTGGGAAGAAACACAGTGTATCAGCACAATGATGAAACGGAGGAAACAGAGGCTTGGAGCCCCATCTCTGCGGATCCAGTAAGGATTGTTGTGAAAAATAAATTGCGCTTAAACATTTCAAATTGAAACTATGAAGAAAAACAAGCCAGAATTTTCTGTGGCCAGTAGACATTGCTTTTGTTGTTAGAACTTTCTTTATCTGTCATGCTTATTTGGCTGTACACAAGATTTCATGTGGAAGCTTTAACATTTTACTTTTGTGGAGCATTTACCATAAAGTATAGCCAAAAAAGAGCAATATTTAAATGTTTTTAAATGGGGTACATTGTGGTTAGGTTTTGTACCAAGCATTAATTAATGTAGTAAAACTGAATATTTGTAACTCTGTCTTTCTAGTTTGATCGCTCTTCAGATTTAAAAAGTACTTTTAATAATTTGCCAGAAAGCTGTTACAGGACTCAAATCTATGGAAACCTTTGCTACCTTTATTATCTTTTTAAATTAAGAATGCTATTGAAAACTTTTAGATTCAACACCAAAAAATCTTTATTTACATTGCCACATGTATTTCTACAAATGAAATTTAAACAAGCAAATCTGTTTTAATGCTTGTGTCCTTCATAAATGCTTTGAAATCTACTAATGAAAACTGCTATTTATGCTGTTCGTAATTATATTTATTATTTTATTAGTTAAAATTAAGGAAATTGTATATTTAATACTATATGTATAAGTAGAGGAGGTTAAATGAACCTATCATACAGTCAGTGAAGGGAGGAGCAGAGTAAGAGGCAGGCTTAACCTTTTCTGTCTGCAGACTGTAAAGCTCATCAGCTGTTTAAGCAGAGATTGCTCGTGGGGAGAATTTCCAAGATGTAAAGGTTACTTACTGATAAGTATTTGGATTCATGAGGAAATTTAAAGCGAGGAACATTGACAAACATGCTTGACTTCAGGATGTAAAATGTAAAATGTCTGAATACTAAACAAAACTGAAGCATGCCCCAGATACCCCTTTTGCTCACTTTTATGCTTAAATGTGGTAAACAGAAACTTTTTTCATCCCTCAATCAAAATCAAAGTTACAGTTGTAAAAATACAGTGGCACTAGTTTGTATTCTAACACATAAGCACACTTTATAATACCAATATTTGTAAGTTAATTTTTACTTTATTTCTAGTGAAGGGCATCTCATCGTGTATAGTTCAGTAAAGTAGGTGCTAGAACATCTTTTTCATGTTTATGTAGAAGTCTGTTTGCAGCTTTTTGGAAAGCAGCCACTTCGAGAAATTTTCTGTGCTCTCTGTGTATACGAATACGTGTTGGCTGCTAACCCTGCAAAAGCAGTATAGTTCACAGAACTGAGCACAGAGGTGGGAATCAATGTCCTCAGCTGTAATCCTGCTGCTGCCATGGATGTGCTATGGACGAGTCACTTAACCTGTTTATGCCTCAGTTTCCCCATTGCTAAAATTAGAATAAAGCCATTTTGTAGTGCTGCTTTCAGGCTTAATTAGTTGTTATAAAACACTGTCAGTGCTAAATGTTGTTTTCTAGTTAATGGTTCCCGTAATTCGTGTTTTCACAGTTGCATATTTCTATTGTTGCCACAGCCATGGTGTGGAACCATGGCTCCCAAATTGTGAAGGCTGTGATATAAATAGTCCATGTCTGTTACTGGTGCCATTATCAACTTTGTTAATTTTTCTCAATTAAATGTTTTACATTAAGGCTTGACAGTGGTGTGTGTTCCAGAAAGCCTGCGAATCATTACGAAAAAGAATTTGGATAATTCCAGATTGGAAGATTTTTGTAGTGGAAAAATAATGTTGACTAGATATTATATTGACTGACAAAACCATTTTGGTTTGGATGATAATCAAAAGGATGACTTACTTAGTTTATTGCATTTATTAAGAAGATATAACTTGTATTTTGGAAGTATCTTTTCTTTTCTTTATTGAAACAGAAGACGTGATATTGACCCTGATTTATTTTTTTTCTGCTGTGGTACCTTGTCAGAATCTCCTCCTCTTTGTACTCCCACTGCCGAGGAAGTGATGTTCATCAGCACATGTTCTTTCCTACATCTGCTCCAGGTCTGCAGCACCTTAAATTCCCGTTTAGTGCGGACTGTGCACTTGTTACTTCTCCTCTAGTATTTTACCGGAACTCACAACCCCAGAGCAATCCATCTAGTCCATGCTACAGCCATTCTTTTCAGTGGAGGTAAGGAGAGGTGTCAACTAGGAATTTCTAACAGTTTGGTGTTGGTGTAACCATTTACGAACTTACCGGCTTTATAGTTTAAGAGAATAATATCTAACAGAAGGGAACAGCCTTGTAGTTGTAATTTACTCCCAGTCATTTAGGGTTCAGGTTGATGTTGCTTGTTGGTACAAATTTTTCTAGTTCATGTGTAGTTTAAGGCCCTACGTAGGGTAGAATATAAAATTAATTGAGGAATGGAAAGCTGTCTACCTGTGTGTGCATGCAAATTCCTGGTCGTACCTTGTACTAGTTTCTGAGTGCATGTACAACTTGTACCGTGGAGCAAAGGAACCCTCACAGGTATCGTTGATGTCAAGAAAACCAACTTAAAAGTAAAACAGCCTAGAGTGAAGTCCTTAAAAATCTGTGCCTAGAATAGTGGGTCTGTGCTAACGTACTCTCTTCTATTAGCTGTAAATCCACATTAGTTTCTTACAGAAGCTAGCAGGCTGAAGCCTTTGTCTCCAGACACCAGGTCTACAAAGGATAACAAGTAAAATCAAGCCTGTTGTTAGGAGGCTTAAATATGGAGTACAAGAGTTTGTAAACCGAAAAAAGTCCAAACCAGCTCACTTTGTATTAAAGCATTTGAAAGCTTGGCTGATGTATTTTTCCTTCAGGAATAGCCCTTCCTCCACATTGTGCTACTATGGAACATGTATGGCCATCAGCAGCCTCAGTGGAAACCTTCAGCTTCTTCACTAAGAAGAAACTTCACCCACTGAGATAGTCACTGACAAAGGCTAACACAAGCTAGAGATCTTTGTGTGTGCAGTTATGAAATTGGAGCTTGGTGGTACCTACTTAAAACTTGAGCCAGCAGAGCCATCAGAGGGCTGGGTTTGAAGTTCACATGCTGCAGTGTGGATGCAGCTGGTCAAATTTCAGTTACTCATCAGGTGGTAATGCAATAGCCCCTGAATCTAGAATCTGAATCCTTTCAGAGGGAGATTGCCCTTGCTGGCCAGCTCTGGTAGGATTGAAAAGAAAATGCGAAGTTGAGCTATTTTAGGCGTCTGTCCCTCTAATGGGGAGTAACATACATTACATCTGTTGGGTGGAAATCAGGTTGTCAGCAAAGGCAAGGCATGTTGCATGCGTCTGTTCTTGGTGTATTGTGCACTGCTGTGAAGAGAGAGGTGGTTGCCCAGCGTGTCTGCTGGTTTCCCTGCGTGTTGGGCAGCACTTGGTGAAAATTCTTACTGTGGTGCCTATTTTGGCAGCACTTGCAGTGAAGTGAAAGGCAGTGACTAAAGAGCAGTCTCAACATTTTAGTGTCATTGTCATCGATATAATTTTAAATGATTTTTTGTTATTTAAAAGCTGGTATTGGGTAATGTTCCTTTACAAGGGTGATTAAATGCTGTTTAGCATTAGGGCTAATTAACAGACTTGTAAGTAGTAATTAATTATCAAAATTAGATTACTGTTAAAGTAAATTGAGAACTGTTCTTTTTGGAGAGGAGATCTAATGATTATTGATTATTTTCAAAAGCCTTTTTGGTACTTACTGCTTTTTTTCTCTGAGAATCCTTCAATCTTCAGGCTTTTGACATGGGCCAGTGAGTAATTTTCTCTTTAAGAATAGTTCATATAAAAGACTTAATGTCAAGTTATATTCCACTGTTACTATGGACTCTTTTTGATAATAATATTTTTCACATATGGGGACCTTCCAGCCATCTGCTCTCTAAATACTGAATGGTTGATGATTCACAGATGCATAGCTCTGTGTAAGAGCTTAGGTCTACTATAATAACTTTTTATTTTCGTCCTTGTTGCTTTCACCTGTGCAGCTCTTGATCCTGTTTTATCCTATCTTTCTTTGTTGTAGTTTTGTTTACTTGGTTACGGTACCCGTGATAGCCATTCCTGCTTGCTTAGAGCAAAGGTTCATCTTGGCAAGTTATTACTATCATTGATCTACTCAGCTTAACACCCTCAGGTTAGCCAGGCTGTGATTCATTTCCATGGCTATGCAAGTGATAGAGGGAACTGGTGGAAAATGTAACTAAAAAAGTGTATGCCTTAATGTGAAATCTTTCTCATTTTTTACCATCTGTATATGGTGTTTGCAAGTATCTGCATAGGTTTCCCCTTCTTGCCTATTTTTCCTGGTGTTGTTGATATTTTTACATGGATGGATGAACAACTGTTGGTGCATCTGACGTCAAGCGTCTACAAGCTAGCATGGAAGTTCGTGGCTTCTGAAAGAATTAATCAAGGGTGAAAATATTTTCTGTATAGCCTTTGAAGAATTGAAAATAATGTAAACCTTTCAAAAGAGTAAAAGGAAATGTGAAGTGGCATGATTACAATAAAAATAAATTGATAGCAGGTGAAATAAGACTGCTATAGTTGATGCAACCGTGGGTTGGAATTAAGGTCATGTATCTTTCAGAAGAAAAGAGAATGATGTCCAAAATTAAAGCGAAGTATTGGCTCGCGTATTTGGGATCTTGCACTTTTCTGGGGGTAGCAGGGAAGTCAAATTACTGAAGAAGAAAATGAGGCCATGTTTCACAGCTGGTCCTCTTTATGAATTGGCAAGTCTTTGTACACCCATATTTGTCCTTTAATCGAAATATAGATTTACAGCATTTCTTGACATCAAGTTGCTTAAAAGATGTCATGAATGAATTGTTGTAACTTAGAAGTGATGGGCCTTGAGATTAAAGGAACATGCATTACCCCCTGCTTCAAAAAAACGCTACGCTTCTTGTATCACCTGCAGCAAGATATAAGCTAGTTTCAATACTTTGAGAAACTGATTAATTTGTTTGGGGTAACAAGGATGAACGTGTTTAAGGTGCTCTATTTCTGGCCTCTCTGGGTGCTGCAGGTGAGGTGAAGTCTCACTGCAAGTTTGCTTTAACCTAACAAATCACGGGAAGAGTTGGGTTCAGCTGGATTATTCAAGGGGTATTTTCTCATGCTATTTTGATTTAATGAATTCATGCCAGTTGTGGAACATGTTCTTATAGGGCTATATGGTAGAGATTATTTTTATAGGAATGTTTTCCCTTGGAGGTTCTAGCCTTAATAAAGTCTGTTGATAATAACCAATCATTTTTTACAGCTTTGCAGAGTAGTTTCATAGATTTTTTTTCTAGCCTGTACAAAGTCTGGTCACCATTTCTGAATGCGATGGTGGTCAGATCCTTGCTGTCTTATTTAAGTAAAACAAAATGGGAAACCTAATGTTGCTCCGAAACATTCAGTGTTTGAGCACAGTACATAATTACTTGATCAGTGTGTAATTACAATGTTATGAGTTTTATATAATTAGGATTTTATGGACATCTGTGATATAATTTAAGAATATATTAATTTATTTACATAAACCCCCTATTCTAGGCAACAAGCATTTAATTAATAACAAGTAAGTAACAAGAATATATTATACATAGACGTTCAACAAATGTACTGGGAGGGCAGCCTGCCTTTATTTAAAGACTTTTCTGTATAAGCTGTTGCAGTGGATGAGGGGAGACCTATACTTAGAGCTATGGCTTGTGTGGGTGTGTGAGTGTGGTTCGGCGTGCAGCGTCCTCGTCGAGCCTGCTCTGTTGCAGTAAACAGATGGGCTTCCCAGGCGTCGCAGGGTGCTGGTCAGCTCACCTTCACCAAGGGGTGGAGATGGAGACATCCACCTTGTTTAAACGCGGTCTCCTGTTAAACTTCGCTTCTTTTTCTTATGTATTGGGATTGCTGGTGTGTCTTGATGAGGGTCTTGTAACTCCAGTCCTATTTCAAGGCAGGTGCAGAAATCCCTTCCATAGTATAAGGATGTATTCTTGGCATGCACCGCCCCAAATCACCTGTGCTGGGTTTTGAAGACTACATATATTTTACAACAGCAGGGCAGCACCTGTAAACAGGAGAAGTTCCATATTTTTAGGGAAGATAAAAAACATTTCAGAATTCAGACTTGATGAGTATAAAAAATATATTTTTATTTTGAAATACCTCAAGGCTTGTCAAGAGTTGGTGATAGTTTCCTATCTCTACTTAAATTTCCTTTTAGTTTAAAGTCACTTGATACAGGTTTTAAGAGTTTGTTTTAGTTAGAGTTTCCTATTTGACAAATGTCAGAGGATTAATGGAGAGGACTCTATTCAGCTTGAATGACATTTGGAAATTGTTCTGTTTTTGCAGCGTGATATCTTTCTGGTTTAGTGCTTGATTTGGTACAGGTTCTGCTTTCTTAAATGCACTAAATAATTGGTCAGAGTTGACTGCAAGGCAGTATAATGTCACTTTTGGAAACAATGTAGATAAGCAATTCAGGAATAATGAGTAACAGAACAACTTTGTGAATATATCATTATGCATAATGTGAAATGGTGAATTTTGAGTAGGTAATCTTTTGGCAACTGAATTGTAATCTGCATCTCACATTGAATGAATGAATGAGTTTCCCAGAATTCATTTCTTTTTTTAATGGAAATTTTTCTCTTTATTCCTTTTCTTTTGTACCAGTTATTATTCTTGGGAATAGTTTTTCCCATCTAGGAGATGGAGACTACAGGGGAAGGATGTAGTGGTGATACCTAAAACTTGACAGGCTCAGATAACTTTTTCTCTTTCTTACACTGATTGGAAACTGTCTGTTTGCTTGCCACATGGTTGGAAATATTCAGGCATGGTGGCCTGAATGGTATGAGTTTTTCATGTGAAGACATTAGGCAAATGCTAAAATCCCTGCATCCTGCCTGGAGGTGCGGTAGCAGAAGAGTTAAACCCTGGGGTTTGGAGCGTGAGGTGTGAATTCTTGTCTCCTTCCAGGCTCACTGTTTGGCTGCCCTCTGTGGGACCACTTGTAAAGGATAACCTGGTGGTTTGACCTGGGAAATCAGAGGCTCCCGGAGGGGTGTATGTACTTGTGGCTTCAGAAGTCGGAGGGCTTTAATGTTTGCTAGCCATTTCATCTGTAAACCAAGTGGTTCATAACTGGTTTTTCTGTATAATTTCGTTTGAAGGTTGTGCTCTGCTGGTACACCTGCATATGAGCTGACTCGTTTACTAACCTTGTGCTGTTCAAAGAATTTGGGATGGCTGGGAGAAGCTAGCAACTTCTAGTGAGGAATGAAAAGCTCAGAAAGTTCTTAAGAGACTGTAGAAAATATTGACATTTTTCTTTTTCTGTCCTTATCCTCAAATAACAGTGATTTCCTCAAACGATAGCAGTGGGCTCAGTTCTGTACAAAATTCTTCCTTTCACGTAGTCTCTCCCTCAAAGACCTTTTGTTCTTGAATACAGATGCAGAAACAACCTGTGCACTGAAAGATTCCTGGCAAGGGGATCATTCTGAGAAAATATATATTCTTAACCAGACAGTCATGTGTTTGTTATTGTTGATAGACAGTTCCCTGCATCTTCCAAAACTTGTTTTTAATTGTACTATGAGGCAACCAGGTGCTATTTTTAGTTTTGTCTTGGAAAATCAGTGAGTGTGCAAACAGGCCCGTTAATATCCCGTACTGAAGCACTAATAGTAGAGACGTACTCATAGCGAGTACCTAGTGTCAATTTAACAGACTTGAGCTGGGGAGAAAGAGATATTATATGACACAGCTGCTTTCATTAGCACAGGACTATTCCTGCCCATGAGCAGGAGATTCCTTTCAGATCTGTTTTCTTAAAAAATTACTGTTTGAAGTCATGAGTTGTAATTTCTAGTTTAGATAGGGAAACCATTTAGTGGATCAATATTAACCTGAAAGCGTAAGGAAAGTTTAGAATATAAAGAAGGAAGGAAGATTTCAGGGTAACATTGCCCCAGTTTTTAAAATTATATCCCCTTTCAGCTGTGCCTAGCTATCCTGGGCTATGTTGAACTTTTGTCTCAAATTTAAGTTCTTGTTTGAATATTCAAAACTGTACCATGCCAGAAGGCCTGCAAGAGAGCTTCACCCTCTATAACGTATCCTTTCGTGCTCTCTTTTTTACAGGCTGCATCTGTACTCCCCTTTTCTTCAGTATCTCTCTATTCCTATTTTTGTTTGTTCATCTAAAATATTCTTGTTCTAGTCCTCCAAGTTCTCTCTTCCCCTCAAAATTATCTCCTAAAATTTTGCTACTTTGGCTAGTGGTTATTATTCTGTCATTCAATCCCTTGTGTGGTACTTGAGAGCGTAATCTTCTAACCTAGTTTACATTACACTGTCATTATGAATTATTAATGTCCTAAAATAAAATCTTCAAACCGTAATCTTTGCTGTGGTGAAAGAGCTCTGCGTGCTTTTGTTTTCCTTCCTGTCCTCCCTGTCCTTTCCTTTCTTTAGACCTTCAGGTCTTTAGAGTGGGGATGTTATTGATCCAGCCATCTGGGAAAGACTTGCTGTGCAACGAGAGTTGTGTTGTCACCTCTCTGGGCTGAGATAGGAATTTATTTATATAAACACCATAAAAAAAAAAGTCGTGGAAGTAATACTTTTGGTTCTATTAGAAGACCTGCTGCACAAGTAGAAGTGATAATGCATGTTTGGGTTATAGCTTGCCTGAGAAGGTGAATATTATTTTTCGTGCTCTCTATTATATTGTTTCTATTTTTGTGTTCCTGTGATTCTCAGTTTTATTTGTCAATAGATGAGAAATTTAAAATAACAACAGAACAGGTCAAGTTATAATTCTCAGCAAAGTTTTAGGGCAAAAAAGTTCAACCAAAAGAAATCTGGTAAAAATCCTTATCAGCTTTCCTCCATGCTTCATTTTAATGCAACTGTTTGTTCATTCTGCTTCCGAGAAATTGGAAGATTCCAAAATCATTAAATGTCCACTTTTCCAAGTGAATCAACACACAAATATTGACCAGAAGTGTTCCTTTAAGTCATGAGTGTCTACATTGCCCTCGCAGAGAACTTGCAATTAATTTGAACAAAATGGAGTTGTTTACAGCTGCATTCATCTTTGACATAGAGGAACAGCCCATGGGGATGTGTTCCAGCCTGCACCCGGTGGCTTAGTGCGCGCAGCCTCCTCTAACATCAAGATGGATCATGAAACTGTGACCTGTCGCTTCTGCAACTTTCCCCTTCTTATTAAAAATAAGGGCAGCTGCAGACTACACCGTAGAGGGCCACAGTCTACTTTTTACATACTGTTGTTGTAAGTGGTTGGTATTGTGAAAAGTACTTTATTTAATAATTTTGCAAGTCGTATTTTCTCTGCAGAAAGTACATTCTTTGGACAAGCAGGTGGTGTTCACTCATGTGCATGACCTATGCTGTTTTGGCTTATCTATTTGTTTAGTAGTTTGTGTGTTGTAGCAAATAATTTGAAGAGCTGGGAATACTATTTGCTTTTATTACTAGTTGAATTTTTATAGGTAGGGCAAAAGCCTAAATTTGGTTTTATTAGAAAATATAAAAAAAGTGCATAAATTTTGCTTATTTTTTTTTCTCCCAATCAATAAAATCTGTATAATGCAAGCTCTGCTAATCAAAATTTGGAAGAGAAAAAAGTAAAGTGAGTGTAAGATTAATATTCCCATTTATCTACATTTTCTTTCTTTTTTATATCTGATATGGTTTAAAAGCTCATTGCTGAGGTGGGCTATGTAAATCCTATCTATTTTTAAAATGAGCAATTCTGTTATATATTTTTGTTTCTAGCTATATTAGTTTAGATTTATTTGTGCTGTTTTTTAATGTGTTACAGTAGAATGTAGTAAGATTTAGCATTGCAAACTTTAACATTTTGGGTTTAGTATTTTAAAATGAATTTTTTTCTGGAGACTGCAGAAATCGTTGAGACTTCCATATCTGTCTATTCTGTACTTTATTTCAAAGCAGAGAATTAATTTTGGGCCAATTTATCTTAACTTACTAAATCTGCTTCTGTGGTCCAGACCTCTAACTTGTATGTCCCTACTTATATATAGGTGGACATGCAGGTTAGAAGTCTTATATATAAACCAAATATCTTCATTAGAAGAACTTCTAAATATTATGTATACCTTAGGGAACATTACTTTTGTAATGCATCACCTTTGTGGGTTTCCCAGAATTACTGTAAAACAGTTTATAGAGAGGTATCAGTCTGTAGTTATATAAAAATCAGTGTTCTGGGCTTGTTTTCATGTTCGTTCTGTCTTGTATGTTATATATTTCTTTGAGGCTCACAACCTTGAGTAGTTTGTTTGCCTGCTGGTTGATGATATGTTATCACGGCTTTCCCAGACTTTAAGAGTAAAAGCTAAGCTTTTGGTCTGAAGATTCATACTATTCCAAAGGAATAAGTAAAACAGGGACCAATTTATGTTAAAAATTCATGGCCAAATTAGGATGCAATTCTGCCTTTAAAACTGGATGAACTTTTTATCCTTTTTTTTGTATACCAGCACACATGATGTTTCCCAAGCATGGGAATCAAATTCCCAAGCATTTGATTTCTCATGTCTCTTCTGTACCATGGCTTATTTTGTAAAGTCTATTCTTATCCCGTGCTCTAACTTCATTAAGAATTTATGCTTGAAAATGTAAAATTCATCCTCTTAGTCTGTTCATTACATTAGCATTCCCCTTCCTCCCAGAATAACTCTTCTTAGCCAACATCCTACAAAATAAGTTTTTTGCCTCAGAAAAGCTGTGGTAGATGCAAGGGCTTTACAATATCCTTAACATTTCACCTGAGTGTGTTCACGAAGAAACAAGCTGTGGAGTGGAAGGTCCTGCACTGGAGATGCAGGTTGGGGCAAACAGCCTGAATTATACACAGAAACAAATCTGATGCCAGAGGTTGTTTTAGAGTTCAGGCTTGATTTGGTCTTCTGGGTAGTACGCTGTCAAACAGGTGAAAGCACTCCCTGCTAGCTGGTTATTGAGTGTAGCCCCAAGCCTGGAGGCACCATGATCCTTGGCATGGTGTCCGTCCAGGTTGCTGCTGTGAGATGGGTGTTGGATGTTTGCAGTCTTGTATAGATGAGGGGAGCCCTTTTTGCTTTTGTGAGCTAGTAGTTGTGATCTGAGCAACAAAAAGCCCTCTAATTCACCCACTTAAATACAGCTCTCTTCACTCTCTTTGCTGTTTGCTTTGTTCATTTTACCTTAATTACTTGTGTGTTGTCTTGGTTTAGTTTCAACCACCCACTGGTAGTTCTTCAGTCCACAATCCCTGCGAAGACAGAAAGTGTGCCAGCTGCCTTTGCTGCTGTTTTGTCTTTTAATTTGTCCTTTATCTCTGCACTGTAGTTTCCCTGTAAAACAGAGGGTAATAACACCTGCTTTTTCAAATCTGCTTTGCTGCAGCAGTCTTGTTGGAACGGATCATGGACAATGTCTATCAAGGACTGTGTGTTACAGTTCTTTGAGATATATACAAAAACCCTGTTACAGGAGAATTTAGCAATAGCCCAGTCTTGTTACTCAGCACAGGGAGCCAGAGGTGGAAGAATTCTGCAAAGAACTGAAGCCGATGAAGTTCTGTACTTCTTCATGGAGGGGCTGATGTGGGCTCGGGTGGCAGGAGAAGAGATTAAGGTATCTTCCTGTTTGCAAATGCTGTTGCACAGTGAA